>OY982565.1:13241869-13314784 GCA_963859945.1 Euplagia quadripunctaria | reverse complement strand
ATTTTCACTGTGTACGCTGGCGTCACGATCAAGCTAGCGTACACATGGCCGTACTCGAAAACGGCTAATTGTAAAGCAACAGAGTTTACACACAAAAATAATGCTCTAATACTTCTCCCGCTATGCAAAATTTCATAATGATTGCTCTTGTAGGAACAGAGATATTGAACAAGACTTTTCAATGACATTCGGAGCTGGCGTTATGGCAGCGTACACATAATAGTTCTTATAGAAAGGGAACTTTTCTTTTAATAAATGCTATATGTATAAATAGTGCGTGAAATTCTGCCTCTATTAGTGTAAATACTTTATGCGAATTCGCAGTGGAATAATTAAAAAATCCATATTAATTTCTGTTCATAGTACAGGTACAGATATGCTCAAAAGTGATTTGTCAAGTTTTTTAAAATACAGAACTAAAACTGAAACATGATGATATACTGATCTAGGAGGATATTCACTTCATTAATTTGTAGATATAGTTCTGAGTGAAAATGAAATAATTGGAAAAATTCAAATAAACAGCTTTATCAGAAAAATAACATTTATTTTGCCAAAAACAAATATTTTTTATCACAATATAACCATATTATTACCGTTTTGTTTTAATAATGACAATTTACATTAAAACTAGTTTTTGTTGTGTATATATATAACGTGATACAACATAACAGGTTATGATTTAAACATATTTATTTGTCAAGCACATAAATAGGTAATCATTTTAATTTTATTTATGTCAAAACACATCATGCTAACTTATATTAGAAAATAACGCTATATCTCTGTTTATAATTTCACTAATAATTCATTTAGTTCGCGACTGTACGTCAATACATTTGTTCCTAGAACCTAACATAGATTTTTTGATTATTCCATTGCGAATTCGCATAAAGCATTTACTAGATATATAGAGGCAGAATTTCACGCACTATTTATACATATAGCATTTATTAAAAGAAAAGTTCCCTTTCTATAAGAACTATTATGTGTACGCTGCCATAACGCCAGCTCCGAATGTCATTGAAAAGTCTTGTTCAATATCTCTGTTCCTACAAGAGCAATCGTTATGAAATTTTGCATAGCGGGAGAAGTATTAGAGCATTATTTTTGTGTGTAAACTCGTAAACTCTGTTGCTTTACAATTAGCCGTTTTCGAGTACGGCCATGTGTACGCTAGCTTGATCGTGACGCCAGCGTACACAGTGAAAATGGTGTTTATTTCCTAGACTAAAGAGGAAGTTTTTTTTATTTTTTACACTAATTAGGCAGTATTTACACAGAGTTTAATGGCATAGTAACCAACTCGATATAGCTCTTGTGTACGCTAACATAACGGACACAAAGAAACATGAATATTTGGTCACTTGGTAAGACTCAAGATCAACCAACGCACTGAACCGTCTGAGGACAATGTAGACTCTGACTTTTTTTTTAATCATCGTTTTGAAAATGTATTAAAAGAGCAACACTTCAGCGCACATGCCAAATTGGTTCTGCAGGTTTATGATAATCCTGTCTTTTCCACTAGGCCCCATTTTATTAAAGAAAGTCTCACGTTTACAACCCATGAAATCGGAACAATAACCTTAATTTTAATGAAGATGAAACTGTACATTTAATGTAATCAACCATAACATAAATAAATTTATTTAGGCTTTTTAGGATGCAAATATTTTACTAACCTGCTCAATGAGTTTGCAGTGTCCCAGTTTAACTTTTTCCGGCGAGTCAAACGTCGAAACGATTTCACCCCCAGTTACAAGTGCAAGCCGCTCAATACCATCGAAATCAGCGTGTTCAATTGCCATCACGCCGGCGTCGGCGAACAACTGCTCCGGATAATTGTAGATAAGCTGCCTGGAAACATTGTATTAGTTTTTAGTTAGTTTTTAAAGGTTCAACTGCTTTTGCTTGGGTGGTTGGGCGTGTTTTAGTAACCAATAGAGCTAACCGATAAGGAATTAAGATGGCAAACAAACAAAAGGTTTGAACTACAGTGCTGTGTTGCCTTTAAACAATTGGTATACCAGCGGTTACGGCGGCGACCTTGATGTGGAGACCTTTCCTAACAGAATAAACACAAAAATCGTCCAAACACTGCTTGCGTGTATCAACTAAATGATACACTATGAGTTGAGCAGAAATCTATTAGGTCTACTTTAATAAATTGTAGGCTAATTAATTATAAATAATATTTGAATTGGCATGCTACTTTGATCTGCTGTATCAGATATTTTAATCATACAGAACATGATTAGACAGATTTCCTAGGCAAAGGAACCATGTACTCTCTACTTGTTCTTTTCCAAATAGTTGATTAATTAAATAAAAACTTTTTTTTTATGGGCTAGGGGAAAACGAGCAGACGTGTCACCTGAATGTAAATGACTACCGCCGCCCATGGACACCTGCAACTCTGCTGCAAGACTGCAAGAGACACAAGTGCATTGCCGGCTTTTAAACGGTGGGTTTAGGTAGTTTAAAGGGGGGAGGGGAAGAGGGGGTAAAGCTCACTGACTCGGCGAAAAACAATGGAAACATTGCGTCACTGCCGGTTTTCTGTGAAGCCGTGGTCTCCGGTCGAGCCGGCCCATACATGTCGAAGTAGTGGTAAGTTCGTAAGTGGTAATCATACTTACTAAAGATATAACGGTCTTACTCACGTGTGTATTTTACACCGGGAACACCCAAATACTCCGAAATATTTAATTCCGAATTTCGATGTTCCGATTTTCAAATGTCCGAATTTCATAACACCTAAGAATCATAATGTCTATTATTAAAAATCACGAATTTTATTTTACCGAAAGTCGATATTGCGATTTGTTAGTTTTCCGATTTTCATACGTTCGAAGAATCAAATTCTCGGAAGGTTCTCGGTCCGAAAAACTACATTCCGATTTTCAATACTTCGGATAAACTAAACCGTCAACTTGTTGTGCCAAAAAATTTAGTAACAGAAACGAATCGCTGCAAAACCGACTTCACGCAGTCTTGTCTGCCCTACCCTAGAGTGTAATTTAAGCCCGCGTAGGCGCGGAGGGGTGGGGCGGCCCGCGAGCTGAGGAGCAGGTGGTTTCAAGGCCCGCCGCCGCGGCTGAGGCTGGCCGGCGAAGCCGGCCAGTAAGCCGAAGGTGCGGTGGTGAGCCTTGAAACCATCTGCGACGATAAGCTCGCGTGGGGCCGCCCAAACCCCGCAGCGCCGGAGCCGTGACAGAAACAATGCTTGCTGCATGCATGCCTGCTTGAATGCTGCATGCCTGCTTGCATGTTGCATGCCTGCTTGCATGCTGCATGCCTGCTTGCATGCTGCATGCCTACTTGCATGCTGCATGCCTGCATCATTTGTCTGTGAATCATTTGGGTTATGTTAAAATTATACCAGGAAAATAGGAAAACAAAAGATTTTTATTCAAAAGTAAACAATCATAGTTTTAAATGAGAACCAATACACTTTAAAAAATGTACTTCATCATATAGTTTTTTCTTTAAAATTATTTTATTTATCCTTTCTTCTTTTGCTATATACTTTCTTCGTTTCGGTTTTGTTTGTGTGTATTCGTATTTTTGATGTTTCGAATTATCATTAAGTCGGACTTTTTATTATTCGATCTATTGAAATTCGGTATTTTTAAAATAGTAATTATAAACGTTAGGAATATTAAAATGTAGGATTTATAAAAATAGGAGTAATGATAAGTCGGAGTTCTTATATTCGGAATTTTGAACCATTCGGAATTATGAATATCGGTATTTTGAAATTCGTGTTTGTGACTTTCGGAATAAAGTTTTTCGTATTTATGTAGTGTACCCTTTTACACCATCAGGCGTCACAATAACGTTTGACTTCGTCGCGGCAGAACGCTTTACTGCGTGATAAAGGGCACTCGAAATTCACACATGAGCAAAACCTTTTATCTTTAATAAATAGTTGATTTGTTTACAACTAACCCTTTAAATATCTACAACTCATTTGAATCTTTCTCTCAAAGGATTCTGTCTTCTCCGCTGGAATATATAGTGTCCAAAAACATCTAGTATTTTCATTACGATTCATGACAGTGTTTCTAAGTAAACCACTCTAATCGATCATACCGTTTTGTATTTAAATTGGTTGATGTACAAAAAGGATGTTGGAGATACAAAAAGGAATTCGTTTTAGAGCTACTTTACATAACCCAATGGTTTCTTTAAAAAGTCATTACTAGTTATAGTCACTACATATTATAAAACAAAGTCCCCGCCGCGTCTGTCTGTTCGCGATAAACTGAAAAACTGAAAAACGGATTTTCATGCGGATTTCACTAATAGACAGAGTGATTCATGAGGAAGGTTTAGGTGTATAATTTGTTAAGATTTTGTGTAAATTGATTGAAATATATTGATGATTGTTGAAGATATCTCTGCTACCCTTGCGAAGCCGGGGCGGTTTGCTAGTAGCTCTATAAATCTAGTAAAAAAATGAAGACTACAAACCTGTTAATAAAAACATTGCATTTGTGTCCAAGAATCTTGTTGACTTTATCTTTCATTTTCTCTTTCTCAGCAACTTCCAGTTCAGCAATTTTAGCCATGGAGTCTACTTTGATGGTAGAACCAAATACCTTGATCTTATCAGTATCCATGGGAGTGTTAGCTATCAAGATATTTGCGTTTTCTAACTTTTTAGGTTGATGAACTCCTACCTACATGAGAAAAAAATTTAATAGATTATAAACTTTTAAATATGGCTAAGACCATTTTCTTTGCTTTAAATATATATTGTACTAGCTACCCAGGCACACGTTGCTGTGGCTAGGTATTTTACAATTTAAACATTTTAAATTTTTTTTTTATATATATAGATGGATAAGATAAAAGGTGGGATCACACCTTACTACATACTTGTTAGGTTAACTGCAAAATAATATCAGTGCAATGCTAGAAATGGAATTATTCATTTAAAAAATTAAAGAAATCTGTTTGGTATATTATACAATGGTGTCCTAATGAAATTAATAAATTTTGTATTTACCTTTTTATTTAGAAGAAAACCTTCATCCAGAAAAGACTCCTCAAGTAAACCACCAGAGATTTTGATAATTTGAATAGCCTTAAGGTTACCAGACCCTTTTAAGCGAAGGACTGCATCTACAGCTAATTTTGTAAAGTGTCTGAAAGCAACATTTTTTTATTTAACATGAAGAAACTAACTCACAGGGTCTTTCTTTGACTGTACTACTTCTAAATATTGCCAAATCAGTACAGAACAATGTTACACCGACAAAACGTATAAATATACTTATAATACTTTTAGTTTATATATTTAGTTAAAAGTTTGAGTTGAAGTTGGACACTGGAAGTTTTGGTGTCATAGTTAACAAAGAGAGGGATTAATTTGAATGTGGTTTACACAGCCTGCTTATTTGATTTTTTAATTATTTTTTATAAAGATATATACTTTCATACAAATATATACATCTACTTATTTAAAAACAATTATTTTAAAAATAATATAATAGTCAATTACTTACTCTTTGTGATTAGAAAGAATTTTAGAACTAAGTGTTGTACGAGCAATGTTTTCAAGGTCAGCCCGCAGTGCAGCCTCGTCAAAGTCTTTCTGGTGATCGAAGCTCGAATCAGACAAAGACTGTTTAGCAGCATCTACTGCAATACGCCATCCCGCAATGATTGTCTGTGGGTGCAGTTTCTGTTCTATAAGCTTTTCAGCTTCCCTGAGAAGTTCCGCAGCTAAAATCAAATTGTAAGATATTAGTGTAAAGCACAATAAAGGAAAATTGGCTACTTAAAATACTACTGTTATGTTAATAAATAGAATTGCTTACTTTAAAACATTTAAATAAAGTCTTGTCACAAAAAAAATTAGTTTAATATTGATTGCGCACAAATAGACTCAAAACTGATGTCCAGATGTCTGGTCCAGCTGTCTAGTTTTGAGTTTGTCTAGATTGCCTAGCTCAAAATTAGATGCCGCACGCGCAATACGAAATGTGTCGACTTTAATACTACTCTGCACTCAATTTTCAAAACTATAAAATAATCTAAACTGTAGAAATAAATAGGAAAAACCAAGAAAATTAAAAAGTCTACTGTTCAATCTGCTTTAATAGAATAACTTTAACACTCCCACTCCCCGAACAGATCTAGAATACAGTTCATGTGGTTGTAAAGGTGTGTATAATTTATTTAAGTAATGTCTTGAAATTAAAATAATTGTTGTCATCTTACAAGGAAAGACTTTCTTGTAAGGTGGCACCTTCTTCAATATCAAACAGAAAACAGAACATATTAATCTAGTGAAACCAGTGGAACATTTGAACTACATACGCAATGTGTTTTCCTATGATTTTTTTTTAAATGTTTTACTACTAATAATTTACTAATAAGTACAGAATTTTTTCAATATATTTAAAAAAAAAAACCTACTTTTTTATTACTTTTACATGTTTCGATGAAATATTTATTTTCTCATTTGTTTTTTATCTTTATGATTCTGAGTCCTACTAAGAATTATTAATATGCAGTATAAATGTAGTATTATGCAGAAATTTGACAGTGTGTGCTTGTGTGTGAAATAGTTATTTTTTATCTTTCAGATTGAAATGGCTGGGTGGATTGGGATGAAATTGAACACACTGATAGATTGTATCCTAAATGATGGTCATCCCAGATCTTAAAGCTGTACTTGCATTGGACTTGTTGGCATCCAAAGATTATTAATTATTTTATTAATTAAATTATTAATTAATTAAATGCTTTGATTGAATGCTACCACAACAATTTGAGTGATACATTTAGGCGAATTATCCTGTTTTTTTTTTTACTATTTAGAAATTTTGTTTGTTTAAATGCATGTAACATTAATTCAAGCTATAGCCTGAAAGAAGTAAAGTCTATAGAACAGTATTTATGTAATTCTTTCTGTTTCTATTGTATCAATTACTTATTAATATCAAAGACGATTACACAGAGTGGACACAGAAAATAGCAGGTACAAAATAATACATTCTTAGAAATACAATGCAAGACAAAAGACTTTCAACCACAATACTAGTCTTATAAATGAGATATACTGGTATCTGATAAAGAAGTAAAAATAAAAAAAAATTACACCTCATTATCTGCTCAGAAAAAAGTTTAAGTACATTCTTTACTACTGCTAACTTTTGCAAAGATAATTCCTACCAGTAGACTAACAGTAAGAAATTATTATTATTAGAACAGCTCAGTGAAAAAGGGAACTTCATTCCCTTTTTCACTGAGCTAATAACAATGTTTTTACAGCTGACCAAATGCAATAAAATGCATTTGCTATTCAATGCTATAAAAATGTTAAACATACCTAACATGTGACATTACACTTTTTTGTGATATGACACCATTTGCCGGGAGGCGATATCTTCGGTAGTTTAAAAAAGAGCACCCAAATTATTGTTACCTTTAGCTTGTTTTATTCACAAAGACAAAACTATGGAATTATCAACTAAAATTGACATATATTTTTCTAATGAATTGCATACACACCCAAAACAGTGACTGACGTGGTACCATCTCCAACTTCTTCATCTTGAACTTTAGACATATCTACTAAAATTTTGGCAGCAGGGTTATCCACTCCAACAGATTTCAAAATAGTAGCCCCGTCATTCGTAACCTCTACCTACAAAATGCAGCACATCATTATGTTAGTGAAATATTTATTAGTGATTACAATCCAGTATTGTAAGATTGTTCAGAGGCACAATAATTACCTGGCCAGCATTTCTTCCCCAGGAAACCAACATTTTGTCCATACCTTTAGGACCTAAAGTACTTTTCACCAGATCTCCTATGGCAATGGCTCCAATAAAACTGGACAGACGGGCCACCTCTGCCTTTTCTTCTTCAGCTTCATTTTTCAATATTCTTATCGGGTTAAGAGATACCTAAACAATAATTTCATGTGATCATGACACACGTGCAAAAGGAACAACGGTTCGCATTTAGTACGATTATCCACAACATCTTTGAGATTTGAATAACTTTAGCTTGAATAAACATTTACAACATAGGAAAAAGCAGATAATCTCTTACCATTTTGAGTATCTGCTTGTCTGTTTTTAGTAATATCAAAATTAAACACCGGCGATGAAAATAGCAATCTATCCAGAACAAAAATGACAGATGAGAAAAAAGTCATTGGCATTGGCGATGTAAATTATTGCCATCAGTATTGCCATCATTTTTCTGACTAGTTGTAGATTTTACTATTACTCTATATACAAATAGCTAAAAATTGTTTATAAAATTAAATGAAACTTAGTAATCATTTTATTATGTAAGATAAAGTAATACTTTGATTGTAACATTTATTGACCATAGACAATTTAAGCCAACATTGTTCTACGTTCTACGATCTGATGTCGACATCATCATGTTCAGCAAAAAATTGACCAATAGCTAGTGAAGTAATTATCATGAAAACTTATCTCATTGGTTAAATCCGTATAAATTGCTTTATAAATGCAATCATGCCATGACGTCATGAATGTGTCACGCTGATTGTTCTGTCAGTCTTCATTCGAGAATTTTATTTTCACTATTTTGTGCTATCATATTTTTGTATTTGAAATAGTGTAATTCATAAGGATTTTGACTAATCTAAGCTGGAGAACGTTTTTCATTGTAAATAAATACAAAATAATCGAAAGTGCATCAAAATGGAAGACCAAGGCGGAAGCTCTGCCCCTAGAGTAAGCGACAAGCGCTTGGCACAAACTCAAGCTAAAGTTGATGAAGTTGTTGGCATTATGCGCGTCAATGTCGAGAAAGTTTTAGAGAGGGACCAAAAATTGTCAGAACTGGACAATCGCGCTGATGCACTGCAACATGGTGCTGCACAATTTGAACAGCAGGCTGGGAAACTCAAGAGAAAGTATTGGTGGCAAAACTTAAAGATGATGTTGATTATTGGTGCTATTGGGGCAGTTCTGCTTATTATAATTATTGTTTGGGCAACTAGCGGAAGCAGCAATGCGAGTGCTCCTCCAGCGCCGGTCACTCCAGCTCCTGCCTCTAACACTGGTGGATAACCATCCATTGCACAAAGCATTTAAACTGAAACCCTTTGATATGGATACTTATTTAAACCACTCTGTAACAAGGGCAAGTTATTATTGACCTAATTACGACTGAACCTTTATGAAAGATATTTTAAATGAAACTAAATGTGCACATATTATATCTATAGGGAACAACCATAGTAAACAGTTTGATATTTTTCTACAAATTTTATTAGAGAACTAATTTTAACTCTTGGAAGTGAATTAAATTCACTTGTAAGACTTGTTTACATATTGTTAAACTTCCCAATGAAACAATGAAAATTTAAAAACTACTAAATGTTGCTTTTGCAAATAAGTTTTGTAACTTTGTATACTTAGTAATTATATTTATAAAGTGGCCAACTATTGTACAGCATCACTTTGTGATAAGTAGTATTAAATATAAAGATTATTAACATTACAGAGCCCATGCCTAGCTGGATCGAACTGATATTTACCTGGTTATATAAATTGTTGAATTGAAAATATTCCATGTGATACTTGTTGCCTATTAAAGAATTTGCTTTATAATCAGTGTTACAAAATTAATAATAAGTTATAAATTAGTAAACCTATATTATTTGATATCAATTTCTGGAAGCACTCTTTAAATATAAACTACCACAAGAATTTATTTCACATTGAACTGCTTCAAAGTCTTACTGTATGCTTAATGTGAAAAAATTACTTATGCACAAATAATTTAGTTTGTAAAACATAATTTTAGTTTACACATTAATCAGTGAATATATTATATAATTTGCCTTATGGTATCAGAAGATGTCTTATGTATATTCAAATATTTCTATTTAGAAAGCAGTTGGGACCAACATTTTGCTTTTCGCACACAGCATTCAAACTTGTTCATTTGGTCTTAACCAAACTAATGTATGTTGTATGCAAAATGTATGTAATATCATAATCTTAGTTGTTTTGTATTCTTTAAGAGATAATAAATATATGTATTTCTTCAATGTTGTATGATTTATATAACTTAACACTTTTAATGTATTTGCGTTCTCTTATCAAGAAAACTTAAGGTTTATCGGGCTTATCAGGTTTGTTAGTAAAGATAAAGAGAAAATAATTGTAATGCTATGAATCATTTCTGTATCAAAACATGTAGGTAGACACTAATAAATTTTCTCTATGTTATGTGGTTTAGAAATATACCTAGCTCAGAATTTAATCACAATTTCACATGAATACAAAGACTGATAAGGTAAGTAAGGTTTACACCGGGTAAAATAACATGTTTCTTCTCTGAAAATTAACTGCTGTCTTGTGTAAGACTAAACAATCTGTACTTTAACACATATACTAATGTAAATAATACCCAGCATAGAAACAATGCCTTTTTTTAAACAGTATTAATTAGCTTACACTGTTTGTTTCTTTTGCCCTTCCTGTTGGGCGATTGACCTGGAATTTGGTACACACCTTTAGTTTAGATGACACTATTATTATGTGTATTCAGCATCATTGTAAATCCAAGACGGCCGCCGGCACAAAATTTCAGATTGCATATTCTTTTACAACCCCCTCAATATGGATATCAAGATATACTTACATTACATATTTACTCAGTTTACGTAACGCCCCACGATTTTATTTCCGAATTTTAGTTCAGCTTTTAATACAGTATCTGCATCATTTACAATAAAACCTTTAAACTTGCAAAGGGCCTTATTTGTTGCAAACAGAGTACTTTTTTTGTAATATTTATTTACATACCAGTATTTTATATAATGTATAAAGCTCAAATCATGGCTTATTATTCTCAATCTCTTCATTTGGGAGAACTATTATGTAAATATTAACAAGCATTAATTTAAGAGTTGTTATAATGTAAGTACTTATTAAATGTAATGTACAAATTTGTAGTAAACAAAATTACAAAGGTTACATGGAACCTTTGTATTTTTTTATGTACCTACTGCCTTGTGTGCCTACATTCCAAACAAACATTGGGATTCGAAAAATATCTTAATAATGTTATAAAATACTGACCATATGAAACAGAGCATACTCAATGATTTGCATTCCTCAGCTTATGTTCAAATTCTATTGCAAGGATGCATAGCTTCATGGCATGACATCACATCCATAAAAAAAAAATATTATAAGTTGATTCACTTGTTGAATCTAATCAAATTGGGGATGACAGGCCTCTACCAAAGTAATTACACACTAGCACTTTTAAAGTAGTTCACTGGACATACTATCACATTCTTATTATTGAATGACCTCAATGTTTTCACAAGTATGTAATATGCCGATGGTAAGCAATTATTTGTAGCCTTAGATTATAAATAGGTCCTAATTAAGGTAAGAGTAAGTTTGTAGCATAATTATACAAACCATGGAACCTAGTAAAAAGATTTAAGTGACTAATTGATTTGACTGACCTGCTGGCCTAGTGGTTAGTGACCCTGACTGCTATGCCATAGGTTCGATTCCCACCCTAGTCTGGGTGTTCTTTGTGTCCGTTGTTTGTATGTTTGTAAAATCCCCCGCGACAAGGGTAATTCCTAAAGCGGGAGTTTTCTTTCTTTAAAAAAAAAACATTTATATACTGTTGTTTAAAACATGTGACCCTGATGTCCGACTATCCTCTATTTCTACGTATGACTTACGTACGGACGTATGAATTCGTACGACACGGAGCCGAGTTTCTTATATTTACATGTACAGCGTCAGAGACATGGAGAGGGACAGAGAGAGAGAGAGAAAACTGAACTCGTGACCGTCACGCTAATAATACATATATAGATCCACTAGAGCTCTTTATTAATGAATGTCACCAACCTGTTAATGTGACGTTTTAAGTTCGTCGTTTCGTTTAAGTTTTCACTTCTGTCGGCAGTCTCATGGCTCCCTATTTTTTTTAAATACAAACTAGTTGCAGGTAGGCCCCGTATATCGCCAGGTATAACCCGGAGTTCCAGCCTCCGCTGTGGTCGCACGCGGACTTTTTCACACAGGCCTCTTCGTCAAAAGTATTTACGTAGTAGTCGAAAAGTCTTGTAACTTCAAACTAAAAAGGCTTCAAACAGTTACTACCTATCCTGCATGTGTTGTAGAATACCTACATTTTCTATAAACAAAAACAACTTAAATGTGTGACAGTCCCATTGTACAAATACAAGTAACCTTTTAGTGTAAATAGAGAGCTTGCAAAGCCGTCGATCGCTCCGTTTACACATTACATACTATTTTTTTTTAAGTTACATCCCCAAAACCAAACCCAATAATAAAGTATTTAGGATAGTGCCCATGGAGTAAGTCGTCTTTTTTATACCACTAAGTTTTCAAACAAGTATACGGTAGTGGCGCTAGGGATGTTACACGCTATTAGACAACAAATGATTGTCAGTATACACCGTGCGGTTTTAGTCGGTTCGGCCCTGATGTATCAACTTGCCGGCCTTGACGAACCGACGTCATACGTACGTCTAAAAAGCAGAAACCTTTTTATGCCATTTTTGAAGAAATCCATATGGTAGATTCTACAAAGCAAGATGAAACTTACCGTTATTACGGAACAATCTGATTTTAAGTTGTTAGAATGAACACTGGTGAGGAGAGGTATAATGGATCAATCTTTCAAAGGCATCAGCCGGCTAATAAACCATCTAAGTACAGTAAAAATGGTTTCAATATGCTGGTAAATAAATATACACCGGTGCATAGCATATAGCATTTTAACATTGAATTAGCTACGAATTACTAATCTCAGAAACTACCGGCCTTAAATATGATAATGAATTAGAAGCTGTTTGGTCAGTGTAGGCGATATTGAAATTACATTATACAGTTTTCAACACCTACTCCATGATAACGCTATGTCCTTAAATGGCAATGTATCCGGCGGTGCGGTGAAGTCAACAAACTACTTGTAAATTGGATTAAGTAGATAGGTACTCACCTGCTCATATTTTGAAGAGAATAAATAGGTAGAAACGTAGTTTACCAGTCACACTTGAAAGGTCGCGCCTTTAGCCTCTTAAAAGAAAATATCTTTTACCAAAGCTCAAAGACTCATATGAATATAGGTATATGAATTATAGTCGAATTTCGACCACCAGGTGATCTATAATTATTAATTCATAGTAAATTCTTAATAAAAAGTCACGGTAATAGTGTTGAATGATTTGGGTTGAGTTCTGTTGCTCCGGTGGCGAAGATGACTGGTCGCCTATGCCCTTGTAAATCAATTAGGTACCTATGCATGACTAGTATTTCATTTTCTAAGAAATTCGTTTTGGTTTCGATTTGTTTTATTATCACCGGTTATCCCTACTAGGTAAGTCCATGCTATATCTTACACTGTTGTTGGTTAATACAGTAGGTATTGTAAATTGAAAAATACATATCATTAGTTTTTGTTGCTGTTTTTTTTGAAGTGAAAACTTCTTTAGCGGCGTTGTGCACTTTTTGGGATGGGTAAAAAATGTTAAACTCGCGTCAGGATACGTGGCTCTGATCGAAAATGTATGGAAAATGTGTCCTATATTTAAAAAAATATTTTTTATGACGAGATTGAAAATTCGTAGGACGGAGGCGAGTTTCTTATATTTACATGTACAGCGTCAGAGAGACATGGACAGGGAGGGAGGGAGGGACAGGGACAGGGACTGGAAGAGGGAGAGGGAGAGAGAGAGAGATGTCACCAACCTGTTAATGTGACGTTTTAATTTAGTCGTCTTAATATACCTGCAGCAGCAATCCCAAGTATTTTGACACGTATAATTTATTAAATACTAGCTGTGGAATAGTGTATTTATATCGAATCAACAGCCTAAAAAGTAAGTTTCAAGCTTCTAGCTCTAAATATGCCGATACTTTCATACAACTTTTCATCCCCACCTTTCAACCCCTTACACCCCTTTTTTCGCATTAAAAAGGAGCCTATGTCCTTTCTCAGGCTCTAGACTATCGTACCAAATTTCATTTAAATCGGTTCAGTAGTTTTGGCGTGAAAGGGCGACAGACAGACAAAGTTACTTTCGCATTTATAATATTAGTAAGGAAGGCAAAAACAAAACAATAATATTGCATTAAATCAAATCATGTAGGTACCTATTGAAAGTTACGATATCTTTTACAAATTAGGACCCTGAAATGCTATGAACTGTTTAACAATAAAAAATGTAGACTAAAGTCTTAATAACCACAGATCGACAGTTGATTAAACATTTTTTTGCTACATTTCATTAAATCGATGACGTACGTACCTACAAGATTAACTGGATATGTATTTATATGTTTAATATAACGCGACTGTCAGATTACCAAAAACTACTTTAAGATAATATCGATGCAGTGATGTAAAATTCTAAATATAACCAACGGCGAGGCAATTTCCAAGTCGAATGATGTAGGTACAAGAGCGTGCAAATGTAAATTTGTATGTGAGAAATCAATTTATCATCGCTCATCCATATGGCATAATTGCTATATGTGCACTAACAGTAAGTGGAATGGCCATATCACCGCCTTCTTTAAAAATATAGGTCCATGTTCGACAACTTTCTTTCAATTTATCTAACAACTTAACAATAAAACTTGGGGTGCTTGGCCGGAAAATCTCGTCAAAACAAATTATTCACCTAAAGTCCTAGACAATTTTATTCAAACTGGATGTTATCGATCCTCCAGTTTGAATAATTCGTGCGATCAGACGATCAATTTCAATCAAGCTAGTTTGAAAAGAAACGTGATTTCGAACATTGATAACATTTAATTCTTAAGATGTGTATTTCAGAAATAGCGCTTAATCAATTTTGACACGAATATTAATAAAACATTCACAAATGTTTTCAATTATTTAACTTATTATTTCCTTACACGTATATATTCAAACAAATCGAGTTACTAAATCGACATCCTTAGTGTTTAGTGCCTCAGCCCTCTTCTTACACGAAACCGAACATACGAAATGTTCGGTTTCCAAATAACATTTCTATTTCTATATCATTCATAGGATCACCCTAAAGGACTCGTCTAAAATATAACCATACCTACCCTGTTTTTAGAACGTTTAGATATTAATAACTTAAATCTATATCTCTATAACCACCAGCCAATTAAACAATAGCGCACTTGATATGTATTGAAATGCAGGCAAGAATGTGAGACCAACAGGCGTGAAGAATTTACTGAGTTGTGACAATATCTCAAGTATAACGGGCGGTTACGTCATTTATCCTTATGTCCATCCATCACGGGCATTCACGGATTAATCGACATTCGACCTAGGGCGGTTCTTGTTCAACTCCAACTGTTCTTGTTTATACTGACATGTTTAAGCTCACACTCTTACAAATATTGATAAAGAAACGTGGGTAGGTATATAAATACAAAACAAAAATGCTAGTTGAATGAGGATTGTGGATTCATATGGATGGCTGGTTATCCGAAGGTATTATGTAACAATGTTTATCTGAATTAATAATTAAACAAAGTTTTAAGAAGCGATATCAATTACAAATACCTCATGTTTCTCTAGGTTCAAGCTTCGATTCTTGTCTGCCTCTAATAAATTTTAGTTTTGTTACGAACACGAATATCATGTTGTATTTGCAAGAAATAAATTACACAACTAGTTCCTTAATATAGTAAGAGTCATAAACCTGAAATACATGAAATGCAATAATTTCAGTTTGTGTAAATCCTTCAAATTTAAATTTGGCAAACAATTATACAAACATCTCTCGCTCTATCGTCTATGTCTACCACGGATGGGAATAGGCCGTGACTCGTGAGCATTTTTTGTATATGTGTATGTAAATGTGTTGTACTATATTTTTTTTCAGGAGTTTGATTTTTGCAAGTTCTTGAATCAGAATCAGAATTGTTTATTTGCATGAAAAATGGTTCATTTTTAGGTGTTACAAAAAGTTTTTGATCCACAAATTTCACCCATATAGACATGCAAACATTATGATATTACAACTGATTTTTATAATTTTTAATTATTATTGTTACATACATGAAATACCAATCATCACAAAAGAAATTCCAAATATTAAACTATTACATCCAATTCTATTTATCACTATTAATAATTGTATTGTTACATTGTTGTTAAGTAAGTAGGTTTATATAATTTTGTCCAGTTAAAAAAATGCAGTTGGAAGAAAAGGTGGCAGTCTCAAGACCGATCCGAACCCGGATTTGTTATTCAACTGCAAAAACAGTGCCTTAGATCGTCGCATGGAACACCTATCTATTTGATTTGATATCTTTAACAAATCAAGATTTGCTAAGTGTCAGGACATTCGTCTGTAGATTAACTACAATAGTATTCAATACGATTCTTGTATGAATATACAAGAATCGTATCGTGTTATGTTTATAATATGTTTGTCTCCGTGACATTTCGAGAATTTCCTATTGCAAGAATTGTCTCTTGAATTATTTTCGTAACCTTTCATATGTATATTCGCTGCAAGGTAAAGTATTTTGAATATATTCTTTGTTTTTCCGCTGGAATGACTTCACAACCAAAGCATAAGTACTTAGTAATCTGTGACCAAGGGTTGTGAAGTCCTTCTAGCGAATTAAGTAACCTCTATAGTCTATACGAAACTTGCGATAGATACCTATTATATGACTGGCCTGTTGGTCTAGTGGTTAGTGACCCTGACTGCTGAGCCAGAAGTCGTGGATTCATTTATTTTGTTCTGTGTCTGGGTGTAATTTATCTATGGTATTTAGAAATATATAAGTATGTTTATCAGCAGTCTGGGATCAAACGGCCGTGTGTGTGAAGTTATTATTATCATATTAATATTACTTGCATTCATAGGAAACATTAAAAAACAAAAAGATGTTGTTGACTGTGTGTGAAATGATGCGTGCGTATCAAGTATCATCGAAACTTTATACAGTTTAGAAGCTTGTGAAGAAGAATGCGGAATCACACCGGTGTCCACACAGTTCCGCTTTCCGCTCTGCTTACCACCCACCGTGTCGCTCGTCGTGAATGTAATAAAATGTGTCCAACCTTGATCTTAGCGCATTTCGTCACACTTAGTTATACAATAGAAACAGCCTTGCCGTAATAGGCGAATTACATGAAGCTAGTGGTTTACTTGGTGGTGTCGTGTTATATTCTGAATATTCACGTTTGTACCTATATTTTATTAATCGGAAATTAAAGAAGAAGGTCACTGCTTTGTAAGCTAACCATACCTACCTACCCTTTTACCCTGTAGAGTAGAAGATTAAGACACAATGTGCTGTGTTAAGTGCCTCGTAAGGCTTTAGTCTTTCGCAACTCTTTAATAAGTTGTGATCTGAAGACTACTTAATTGACAAATCCATTTGCCGTTTTGTTAGTTGCAGAGTAACAAGTCATCAGTCCTGATGTTAAAAGCATGTATGTATGCTTATTATAAACTAATCACATACCCTGCTTTTAAACTGAGGGTACCAAGTATCATGATACTGATCGTATGGTTCATATCGGCGATGAATCAATGACTAGGTAGCTCTAGTAATGGTATTCAAATTTATTCGAATAATTACTCCATCGCAGCAAACGCTATCAAGGTTTTGCAGGGACTTAATTAATGTTAATGAGTCCAGTAAACAACACATGCCTACCTACCAGTTACTAAGATTGTAGCCGTAAACGTGTAAACAAATGACTATTGTGCAAGAATAGTCAGATCAAAATACAAAAATAGTTAGGAAGGTATATTACAACGAAATTTGTGAAGACGATGGAAACTTAGCAATTCATCGTATATAAAAAATAATTAATCATAGTTAAGTGAGATCAAAAGCAAAAATAGAATTTAAATTTTAAAATGTGGTCACCTTTAAGATAAGGTAGATTCGATTAATGTGTCATATTATTTATATACTTATACATAGTTAGCTGCATAAAGATTTCTGTGTTTTTTACAAGATCCACTAGCAAAAAGTTAAGAATACAAGTAATAATATAGGTATGAAACTTGTGTAGAAATCAAGAGGGCATGGCATGAAAATTGTACCGAGTAACGCTGGCTGTTTGCGACCCCTGTCATTTTATTATACTGTGGGATGTTTTTACTAGCCAGCCTGCCATCTAGACAGAAAAAATTAAAAGGATGTTTTACAATTGGATATAAAGTTGAAAGTAACCAAGCATTTTTCTAATACGTTTGTGATCCACTTTTCGAAACAGTCAACACTCAACAGGGTTTCATGAAGAATGTTTTTCAAGCATCCATAAAAAGTCTCTCATACATAGTAGATACAATTTTTTTCATATGCGATTACGTCACGATCCTGCGTTGCGTTCTATTCCTAATCAAGATGGTCGTTCACCCGTACTTATTAAAATTTCATCAACGTACGTACTGGTCTTCCGGCCTTCCTATCTGTAAAGCTGTCATGTTTCTATGGAATACCGACCACTTTTTGTGTCACATCTATTAATGAATGTAAAATTAAAATAAGTTATTACTTTTATTTGTACTTATATTCCTCATCCCTGGCCGTCCGAAATAATTTTAGTAGAACGTGGATTAAACTGCTTTCTACTTATAATGTACCCGCGTAAGTCCCGATCCCGTGGTAATATCGGGATAAAAAGTATTAATCCAGGTCTCCAGCTATCTACATACCAAGTTTCATCGCAATCGATTCAGTGGTTTTTGCGTGAAAGAGTAACAAACATCCATCCATCTTTCCTCCATCCATCCATCCATCCATCTATCCATCCATCCATTCATCCATCCATCCATCCAAACTTTCACATTTATATAATATTAGTAGGATAGTAGGATTTTACAATTAATCTGCAACGGCAAAAGTAATTGCTAAGGCTTCGATGTGATAATCAACAGATAGCAGGTTAGAACCCGGTAGAGTACATTTCCGACCACTACCTACTCCAACAGAAGCATATGGTTTCGTTGGTTGGAGGTGTGTTAACAAGAATGTTAGTAATGTGTCATTGAATAAATCTGCAAAACTCTTACCAATATTTTTGCCAAGTAATTACCAAGTAACTTGCAATAAAAAAAATTGTCACTATAAATTAAGATAAAAACTCTCCTATCTCTCAAGTTAGACCAAACTGCACACAGTGTGAAAAATTTCATTAAAATCGGTTCATTAGTTAAGGCACGGTAATATGATAGGTAATATTACCGTGGTTTAGGAGTTCATCGGGCTACTATTCCATCAAAACACAATTTTTATTTTACATTAATTAATTACAATATGAAAAACCTGTTGTTCCCTAAAATTACAGGACACATTTATTTTTATTTATTTTCGTATTATTACGAGTTTTACGTTAAATCAGACGATTAGTTAAGTTTTGTATTTGTAGTGCAATATTCGTCATAATTTAATAGAAATTAAAACAAATTACGTATACTTTTCCTTTCATACTTCATTTTATTTTTGTAAATATTTTTTTTCCCAAAAAAGTACGAATGATGACAGTTGTTTACCAAACAAATAGTTCTATGAACAAAGTCCATGGTGGCAGTATTAAGCTAATAAAAAAGCTATTAAGCTGTTCTCATATCTGTTTTTTCCTTCACAAAATGTTCAACTTTCGCAACTTCACTTATGAATAGAGGAGCACCAAAGCCAATTAACGACAAATAACCAAACGATTTCTTATTGTTCTCCTTCCCACCATAGCTTGGTGTGAATGACCCCTTGCTTTATCGTTTTCATCAACATTCCGTCGCAGACAGTTTCGTGCAGTACAATAATAGCGGTTAGTTGGCACGTTTTATAGATTTTCGAGTAAGACAGTAGACATATTTCGAGACAGAGGTTAGATCAGACATCAATAAACTCCTTTCAAGTGAGAGCATCCACGGAAATAGGATAGGTATTGGTTATGAGACACATTTTCAGAAACAATTAATATGAGACTATCACTTTCGAAGTACTCACTATTTTTAGTGACTAGTTTATTGCCAACTTCAAATGTTGAGGAATGCCATTGTCATTGTATAGCGCTCTTATACTATTACTTTTTATGTATTAGGTAGGTACTTGTAGATTTTACAGACGGGTCCACTCGCGTGAATATCGGTTGGAACGTTGATTAGCCTGTATCAACAGTTCTACTTAACTGATATTGATATAAGTTGCACCAGTATCTAAGCTAGAATGTTCCCTTTAAAATTGCGTGTGAAAATGGATAGAATGGATTAAATAAATTTGGAAAAAATAAAAGAGGAGTGATCTCGGCTGAAAGAGGTGCGTTTACTTGTCTTACAATAAGTAAACAGTTTTCGTAACTTTATACAAACCTACGCTTACCACTTATAGGTAACTTCCTATCATATTTGGACTAGTGTATATCCATCGCACGTGGCTAACGTATTATCATCTAAAAATTTATTAGGGACTGCTAACTTTTAAACTTTCGCATTCCATGATATAATTATGTATTTAAACGGGAATTAACGCGATCACGGCAAGTGCAACCTAGTCGAAACGTCAGACAATTCAGAGATATGTAATACCTTTTCGTGATCGCGTTAATACATAATTAGGTACTGCGTTGAGAGGTCAATGTTAGGACAAGCTCTGGAAACCCTACTCACTTTGTAACCTAAAAATGTAAGTAGAATCGGTATATTATAGATAGGTAGTTAAATAATTTACTAGCTTTGGCTCGAAACTTGAACACAAATTTATTATTTACCTTGAAAAATATGTTTGCTTTACGGTTGTGCCTTTGCATCTTAACATAAACTTGCTAAAATAAAATTACATTTGTGTTCAACGTTCAAGACGGCCTTTTCGTACCTAAGCGACTGTCCCCATTACTTCGTATAATCAGAGGCTAGAATCTTCAAATACCGGATTGTATGAGTTTGTTTCATCTTATAAGGTATTTTAATTGCAGCATACTCATTTTCATCATTTGTAAAAACAGCGCGGCGTTATTGCTAATTTTGAAAATGTCACCACTGCCATCTGTTTCCCTAGCTCGCCTTCTATAAAAAGTGGTGTAAAACTAAAAATAAATAATCAATATTGGGTGCTTTGTTTCCCGTGTATCCTCCATCCAGATCGCAGTAATGGAAAAACGGTGAGGGCGTGGTCGGGTGTGTCGTCTCTATATTCTGGATACATTAATAACGGTAGATATGGTCTTACACAGACATCAATTCGCCCTAAACCCGTAATCCTGATCGGCAATGGATGGAAACGTTGACTACTGAAGGCTCCGAGGAAGTGAACCTCTGAAATTTTTAGAGTTAAGTGAGCGGATTCCGTCTCTGGAAAAAATTAGAGGAAGTCATGGTCACACACACACGGTCTGGTACAGATTTCCCCTCAGTCAGGCTGTAATCATGGCCTCGAAAGGACAGGAGGCCCCTTTAGGCTACGCTTTAAGAACAACCAGATGTTGTAGATGTACTGTTGAATGGGGACAAGTTATGTCACCTTACTAACCGGTCAGAGATAGCTGGGGGCTTCTCGAGAGAATTTGGGCTTTGCTCTGATTCAAGCGAACGGGTTTGTTAGGAACAATCGGAAATCGGAGATGGTGTGATTTATTATTAAAGTTATATTAAAATAATTTATATGTATAAATATTTTTTAATATTTTCAACTATAGAGATCGGCCAAAGAAACAAAATAAAAGATTATAAGTTTTTTTATGTTATAGGGGGCAAACGAGCAGACGGATCACCTGATGGTAAATGACTACCGCCGCCCACGGGCACCTGCAACTCAAGAGTCACAAGTGCGTTGCCGGCCTTTAAGGTGAGAGTACAGGATGGGGGGAAGAGGACGGAGAGGGAAGGGTTAGGGCCTCCGGTAACCTCACTCACTCGGCGAAAAGCAATGTAATCATTAACACATATAAGCTACTACAATAGTTAAAAGAAACTAAGTTGAAATCAGAACAATAAATTTTATTTTCTGTCTTCTAATTTCTACTCCAATAAGCCAATTTCTAAGTGATATATTAGAATTGTATATAGGTACATATATCATTTTATATGACTAAGTTAGTAGATACTTTTAAATATTGTGCACCTCAAACATACTAATTTTGATTTGAGATATTTGATTTTTTATTGTATAAATGTATCGACAACATGACTGTTTTAAACATTTTAACCTTTTGATCTGAGTGCAATTCGGTAAATATACCGTACCTAATCTCGATATGACCATGCACAATTTTACTGTGAGATAAATTCACTGCTATGAGACTGTGAGACCTCAATCAAAATTCGTCTAGTTATACTGCGCCGTATCAAGTATATCTGCCACTGTAGGTACGATTAACGTATACATATTTTTACGCTATATCTATGTCAGAAATTAAAAATAAACAGGACAAGTGCGAGTCTGACTCGAGGTTCCATAAGCAAACACAAACACACACACACACACACACACACACACACACACACACACACACACACACAAACAAAACAAATCACATGAAAAAAATAGTTTTGATATTATAAACTTATATTTTGTGGTTTGAAAGTTGACTTTGTCGTAAATCGATGTATCGGAGAGCATTTTTAGAACTGCAAAGTTAAGTTTGTCTTTCGGAAAAGACGGCCAAAAATCTTCGAAATTTGATTCCCGAGATGAACGTACTATCTACATACAAGTTTGTTGACCTACTTGACCGATTTTTTTCCTTTTGAGGAACGGATCCCTTAAAACAAAAATAAATGTATATAAATTGTATCAAAATAAAGTAAATATTGTAAAAACTTGAAATTAAAATTGAGCCACCTGCGAATGTTGTCCGAACTAACATATGGATTACTAGCAACCCGCCCCGGCTTCGCACGGGTACAAATTATACACCAAGACCTTCCTCATGAATCACTCTGTATATTAGTGAAAACCGCATGAAAATCCGTTCAGTAGTTAGCCCATTCGCGCAGCGTCTAAAGTGTAACGTGCGATAAGGAACTTGTTTCAAAGGTTCTTCTTTATTCCTTGTGGTAATTAAAATAAATAACCTCTTAGAAATAAAATATAGATACGGTCGAATTGAGAACCTTCTTTTTTTTCGACGGTTAAAAAAGTTAACAGGATATGATAATGACATTGACATGTTTATCTGTTACCAAATAAACGTAGTAAAGCATTCATGTACCGTTCTGATTTATTAGAAGACTAGCAACTCGCCCCGGCTTCGCACGGGTAGTAGAGACATCTTCAGCAATCATCATCATATTTTAACCAACTTTTACAAAACGTTAACAAATTATACACCTAAACCTTCCCCATGAATCACTCTGTCTATTGGTGAAAACCGCATGAAAATCTGTTAAGTAGCTTTTCAGGTTATCGCGAACAGACAGACAGACACAGCGTAAAAACTTGAAAAAATTTTTTTGCAAGAGAAGCATTTAGCACAAATTAGCAAAAAATTTGCTTTGGCACAAAAGAGTGAAATATTTTCTTTTCTTGCAAAATAAATTTACTTTCTTTTTTTTTCTTAATTCAGTGGAATCATTACTACCTTTTACTTCATGAAACAATGTATATTTTGGCGTGTTAAGCATTTTTATTTGAGAATTTGAATAGTTGAATACCTAAAAATTCCGTCGACTGCAAATTTGGAATCTGTACTTAATATTATAAAGCTGAAGAGTTTGTTTGTTTGTTTGCTTGAACGCGCTAATCTCAGGAACAACTGGTTCGAATTGAAAAATTCTTTAAGTGCTGGATAGCCCATTTATCGAGGAAGGCTATATAACATCACGTTACGACCAATAGGAGCGGAAAAGTAACCATAAACGCAGGTGAAACTGCGGGAACGGCTAGTCTCTTATAAATGTATAAATGCTAACAACCAGGTGGAGTGATTGATATGAGTCATATGCATATGGAGAAATTTAAAAATGATGATTGTATTTCTAATCTTATAAACTGGATTCTCAGACGGGTGTTTTTTGTTCTAAAATGTCTAGGTAATCTATTAAAAGAAGTGACGCCAAATATATACAACCTTGTTTATTGATGTGCAAAAGAATATAAATAAAAATGTTTCATTGTTTTTGACTTTAATTCGTAAACAAAGTTGTGTTTCATTGGTATAAATAATTATAACTAATGCATTAGTACCGGCGTCATTCCTCCGCCCCCACTTTTCAGTGTCAATGAGTGGTCGTCAAAGGCCACCCGTCATAGGACAATTGCTAGCAAAGTTTAAATATTTATTATTTTTATTTCTTTTTTTTTATGGTATAGGCCTAGGGGGCAAACGAGCAGACGGGTCAAATGACTACCGCCGCCCATAGGCACCTGCATGCAATTCAAGAGTCACAAGTGCGTTGCCGACCTTTAAAATGGGAGTAGGGGAAGAGGGGGAGAGGAGGGGAGAGGGGGAGTGGGAAGGGTTAGGGCGTCCGGTAACCTCACTCACTCGGCGGAAAGCAATGCAAGCATTGCTTCACTGCCGGTTTTCTGTTAGGCCGTGGTATTACTACGTATACGTACCGAAGTATGGCTCTCCCATGAAGAAATATATAGTAATCATAGTTTTACATTTTTATGTATAAATAATCTCAAAACCACGCCACCAACGCATTGCAGCATTACTTTGACTACCTACTTTGCTTTATTTTTACTCCAATGCAGCTCGTTCATTAACATCCGACATGGATTTTCTGGTTTATTACCTACTAGTTTTTTCCAGCGTCTTCGAACGCATTAATGTAGATTAAATGTCAAACAATTTAGGTATACCTCGGGAACAGTCTTTTCTTGATGAAAGGTACCATTTGATCGAAGAAGGTACTTCTATGTTCTATTCTGCCTACCTCTGACAGTGTGTAAGTCAAATTTCATGATGACCTGTTGAGTAGTTTACGCGTGAAAGCGTCACATACCAAACAAACAAATAAAACTCACATTCGCATTTTTAATATTAGATAGGATTACTCTCAGAAGTTATTGCTATGAAATTATATGGATTGCAGTTGTTTCTCTTTGTCGTATAGGTATATAGTACCTGGGAGACCGAGCTTTGCTTGGTAGCTTTTTGTAAAATCGTATTTTTTTTGTAAAATTGCATTTTTCAGGAAATACAACTATGCAGTTGAACTTAAAATGCAAAACTGTATCTGTAAACTTATTATTACTGTATCTGTATCTGTAAACTTATTAAAACTGTATCTGTTAAATTATTACAATTATAATTGTCCCTTCACAGAGTGTCCGGGTTTTACCCGGACACTTTTTGAAAACCCCGCCCGGACACTCCCCGGACGCCCTCTAAACTAGGACAAATCCGGGGAAACCCGGACGGATGGCAGCCCTACACTAGAGCAACCTTGTTGCGAATGTCCTTACAGATTATATCAATAAATAACGTTAACCTAAATGTAAGTAAATTACCTATATATATAAATATTGGTGTATTAGGTACACCGATTACTAATAATAAAACTAATAATACGAGTTAATTTTCAACGCAGGGTGCAAGTGAGCGAATGCAAGTTCGAGCAAGTACCTACCTACCTACTATGGTTGTTGAATTGAATGTGAAACTTTTCTTGAAGTTCAATTTGTCTGAAATGATCTACTGACTGGATACATTCCATTATTTTAGTAACATTTTAATTTCTGCTTAGTTACAGTTTTTTTTAAATAATTAATACTAGCACCGTGGGTCACATATTACTAGTATTCTTGTTAACCCGTCCAGCTAAGCTAAATGGGTGTGTTAGGAGTGGGTTCACGTCGGTAGGGCACTGGGGCCAGTGGGTGGGGTTCGAACCCGCAACCCGCAACCACTTGATCGCAAGTCCGACGCCTTAGCCATTGCGCTAACGCCGCTCTAAATAAAAGTTTAAAGGATTAACCTCTTTAGTTGGATTAAGGGTCACTTGACAACTTGTGACGACACCGTAGACATGCTTATAATTGTCTTCAAATGACGTAACAAATGGTATACTTGGTTAGTTAATAACGTAATTGCATTTGGACCTTGCCTGATTTAGTACTTTAAAAGTAACGATATCTAACAAGCGGACATGTAGGTACTTACCTATACGATGTTATAAAGCAGAAATTACATGAGATAGGTACATATCACGTCCAGTCTATACTTGCAAATTGTCTTAAATACTTACTAAATGAGTCGTGTCAAGGTAGTAGGTACTAACAGTTTCCATCAAAGCTATTTCAAGTTTCAATATTAGATTTATGAAGGCTGAATTGAAACTCAATTTAGTTAATTGAAATAAAATATTATGAATATGTATTCTACTCATACGGTCTTCCTTTTACAACTCAACGAAGAGTTTAATTGGGTATAAAAGATACTTTAAACACAAATCGAGAAGCATGATTGTGCTTATTTTAATGTACCAAGGGATTTTTTTTTTGATTTGATACGTCCTTACTAAATACTATAAATGTACAGAAGATACTGAGTACATAATAGTTGTAATATGTATTTAATTGTATTAAAAATACTACTGCATGTCGTAATATGTTTGTTACGTCATCATTGAATATAGGTAACTGTTTTTAATTTCATTCTTTTTATAACCTACCTTTTTACACACCTTGTTCTATTCTTCCATATATATATCAATGCCACTTTTCGTTGTAATTTTATAACTCAAGAATGGGCTCACCTATCCAAACCAAATGTTTAGGCTATTTAGTAGATGGTTTATGTGAAGTTTGCACAAAAAAGAAAACTTAACGAGGGTCTTACGCGGGTGAAACTTATTGGTTTGAGAACTTATTCTCAAATCAAAATCCACTGACTGGAAATATTACCAAAGAGTTTGTACATCAACATTTTCTAAAAAAAGTTTTGACGGCATTCAGCCTTCGCCGTAAAAGTTTCCGGTTTAGTTTAGAGAACTGTCGACATTTATTTTATAAATGGTGCATTTGTGGTGGTAAAAGCTTTTACAGGAATGGCGAGGCATTGTTTACATTATTAAGTAACAGTGGAACACATGTGGAGCAGACCTATAAATACTAGTGTAATGGTACGAGCTTTCAACAATGTTGAGTAAGTTTATTGATGACAAAAGAGTATGACATCAACGTTCGACGCTTACGAGATTCTATTTTTTTATACACCTCAATACCTTATTAGTATTAAGTAGACACTTAATATACTTAAATGTTACTCATATTCTAAGATTTTAATTTATGTATGCTTACTAATTTAAGATGCATTTTGTTTGAGCCTGTTCTGCACTAATTATTTTCAATAACCCATATCCAACGTGAATGAAAGCTTTCGTTTTAGTTTTTAGATAGATTGTTGGGGATTTTGGATTTAACTTTGTTGCCGTGTTTAAATTGAAGGATAGCCACACAGTGAGAGATAAAGATAAAATAAGGGATAAACATTCACAGGTATTTTAATGAATCAATGTTATATTTTGTGTACAAACAAACAAACAAATATCGAGAAAAATATGTTTGTGTCTTCACTATGAGGGAAACTTTGATACGAGGCCATGGATCAGTTTAGTTGGAACGGACCAAATTCTTTGAAAATATCTTGATGATTTATACACTTGCGTAGGAGCACGAACGCACCATGAGTAATGTTTCCTATTTGTAATAAATACTATGATACATTACATTACACCAGTTCGCCTACAGTACCTGTGGACATAATTGGATCTTTTTGTATTAACGCATGGCAATGTTGTGAGTCACTATGCCATCAAGGTCTCTTCGCTGGTTTTATACGTAGCCCTAAACGGAGTTTTATTTTTAACATTGTTCTTAAAATTTTCATTGGTTAAATTTGCGAAATGAAATCTTTATAA
The DNA here is from genome assembly GCA_963859945.1 of Euplagia quadripunctaria. Classification (NCBI taxonomy): domain Eukaryota; kingdom Metazoa; phylum Arthropoda; class Insecta; order Lepidoptera; family Erebidae; genus Euplagia; species Euplagia quadripunctaria. Next base: position 13,286,919 of record OY982565.1, on the reverse strand, counting down.
AAGATATTGTATTTAGTTCTTCTCATGCACAGTTAAACAATAGATTCTTTGGTTTATCTTACTCAAATTATCTCACAGTCGTTAGGTAATTTCCGCGTTGACGTCAAATTTTACGTAATTCCACCAAGGTGACCAACTCGCGTTTTTTGTAAGAAAAAGGTGCATGATGATTTACCGCTTCATCCATTACAACTATAAAATTAATGAATCGCTCAACAAAAATAACAATAATTAAAGCTAATCTTGTTTAGTTATGGCGTCGATTGCCATAAGCAGAAGTGACAGATCGCGATACATGATTCATGAATCACTGACGTAGTTTGTTACCATCATGCTAGTCAGCTATGCATCACAGTGAGGATGATCGAGTGCGAGCTACGGTATGGGCAGACGTGGAATGAGCGAGAAACATAGTGTGGGACGAATGACGCCGACTGAGTCTCGACGTTCGAACGTGAGGCTATTTAAAACTGTGCGCAGGCCCCGTGGCGCCGAGTCGACATCTAATGATCAGTCCTGCCTTGTCTGCCGTTGAGTGCGTAGCGACACTGTGATCCGTGTTTACATAAGAACGTTTCAGTGTTTGTTTAGTTACACAAATCCTCACAACACAACCTAAAATGGCTGATAGTGGTCTGAAGAGAAATATTCCCATCAAACTTGGTGACTTTTCTGTCATCGACACTGAATTCTCCAGCATCAGGGAACGATTTGATGCCGAAATGAGGAAGATGGAAGAAGAAATGAGCAAATTCAGATCAGAACTTATGAATAGAGAAAGCAACAACTTCTTCAAAAGCACAACTAGGTATTTATCTTAATTTAATATACCTACTTTCTTTAACGTAGATTAAGTTTCGATGACATGTAACTACTTTTGCATATATATCTTTAAAATTGATGAAATATAACCTAATTTCAGTTACTTAACTTCAACATTTGTGAATGTCATTGAAGCGTAGAATGTTAATTCATACATTTGTCATGTGGGTGGTAGGTGAATACGCCGGGTTCTTGTACGGCTATATTATTATTCGGTCCGTAACAGTTACGATGCCGGCCCGGTTTGCCTTAAAGGGAATCTTGAATTAATGACTCGTGGTTTCGCAACGTAGTCGCCTACCTCGACGATCTTGCGGGTTCCAAGAAAGTATATTCACAAGGTATTATTCGGGTTCAGGCCGCGGAACGACATCAACTGCAGACAACTCAGTCGCCTCCATTTAAAGCGTGCAGCGAAACGTAAGCCCGACGCGGGATGATGTCATAAATAGAAATAGCCTGGCTGCGCCGCCTGCACGCCAGAGGATTTTGTTGCTAAAACATAGAAAAACGAGAAATTGTAAACACAATGTAGCAATGTTAAGAGTCTTTTATATCGGTGATTTACGTTTATCGATTACCTATAAACGGCTTACAAGTAAACGAAACTACAATTACCTACGTAACCAACCTATTCATTCTCATGATGTTTATGCAAAACAACTGAAACAGGAGTTTGCGTGACATCGTATACTCACCGTATTCAAGATGACATTATTATGAACTGTATAACATCTTGATTTCTTTTTGTTAATATCTACATAACTTATAAATTCAAATTCTTTATTTATTTCCAAATAGGCCTTATAAATAAATTTATATAAGTGGTTGCACAAATGTACATTAACAAGAGTCTCAAGAGTATCAAAAGTAAAACTTAATAGATATGAGAACCATCACCCTATCAAGAAGTCCATCAAATCTAATTCTAATATCGAAATAGCGCACAATGTTTATCATCTTGATTTCCTATAGGTTTGTGTATAGCCCTCGTGAAAACAGGTTTACGATTGTTTTATCAACACATCGTGCAGGTGAAATAGTTTTGCTAGGCGCAAATGCGCTAAATTTATGTTTACAGCACGAATACATGACCCACTTGGAGCGAGTTGGTGCTGTTTCAGCCGCAGTTTAGTGATGCAATAATTTCGCTTGAGAGTTCGTGCATTTCGAATCCCGTGTATGTTAATGGCTTTCAATGAACTCCATAAACTTTTTTTTTTCAAAAATGTTTAAAAAGCACCTATCTCTTACGTAACTTTGTTCATTTTCTAATTCATAATATAATATAAGATCTGAATATAATTTTACTGTATAGATAGATTAGATAGATGAACGAAAAAAAAAATTGGTTGCCTGTAAAGTCGGTATACGGGCGAAAGTTTTACGTGACAACGACTTTGAGTGGTAAAATAATTTTAATGTGAATATTCATTCGTATAGTAGGAAGAAGGATGAAATAATAGTAACAATTTAAAACATTTATTTATACAAAGAATTATATTTAAAACATTTTATGTCTGTCTCTCTCGCTCTTAGGCGGGCTAACCATGCCCGAGTGGAAGGGACGCGTGCCTCTCACTCGCTCTCATTGTGAGCGCATAACGTGAGCGGAGCGTAACGCAGTTTCTTGAAGTGTCACCCGGCAAACCAATTTATAAGACGTTGTCACGTCAAAAAATGAAAATGGTGTTTTTTTTTATCAAAATATGAGAAAAATCTTACTATTCATACTCTCAATTACTGAGTTGCGAAATAATAACTTGGGGCCCTTGGGGGCCACAACATTTTAAAAAAATGTGGGTAGAAATAAATATGTTTATATGGAATAAATTTGAATATGGAATAAACATTAAGGCGACTGGTAGAGCTACCGAAGCAATACGTCATAAAACATATTTAGGTCCTTGCTCAATTCGTTCAAGACTAAGTGTGGGCCTACTGGTCCGCCCAAGTAGCGATCGTTCCGCGTGGGTGACGTTACAAGAACTGTTCGTACATATTTGGTAATCGCGGCTGTGATTACATACTTAGCGAAATGTTCAAAATTAACGCGACCATTTTATACTTCGTGTAGTCTTGACTTTGTTGACGTCATCTTGTGTATTCAATGTCTACATTGCTACGATCTTTGATTATTTACTTACAAGTATATAATCAAAGGCTGCGATATACATATATGACCATACTGATTATTATGTACTTTGCATTATTTTGCGCGTTTAAATATTTAGCACCTTACTTACCACGGTATTTTTACGATAATGATTATAATCGCAAAAATATTTATTATTTACATGTAAGTAAGTAAATAATAAATAAATATTTGACGCTTTCAACATCAAATGTTATTAAGTGTATTATTTATTTATTATACTTATACATATATGCTATTGCTATAGCTGGAATACCGACCAAAAACCTACAAAAACTCCCAAGGGAATTAACCCATATTGAAACTAGGAGGTTTGTCTGAGACGTACCGTTTTTATCGATTTCTACCGAAAGACTTCTCCCCTAACCATCACTCATTCTTAACTAATGTTTTAACCTCGAACGTCATTTATCGATAACTTCTGAAAATACTTTGTATTCTCGACTCTCGTTGTTAGTTATAATTACAACCGAGAAGTTTCAATCAATAACCAAAAAAACTTAAAAGATAGACATGGAATACTGTGAATATCTTCCATTCCCTGTTTTTAATTACTTTCATGAAATTTTTGTACATTTTATTGAATAATAGGTGTGTTTATTAAGACCATAAAATTAAAAAAAACTCATGTTTTGAGCTTAGAACTAACAACAAACGTTGCTTTTTGCATGTCTTACAATTTCGAATCTGTTTCCTCTGGAGGAGTAACCAAGTCGTCGGAGAGGTAAAAATTATATGTAATATTCAAGTATCCGTTATTCAGTGTATGTATTTAGTATTTCATATCTAGCATAACTACTTATATTGCCTGTAATGTGCTCTATTAAAAATTAAGATATCCAATTGCTAATATTATAATTTGTTAGTAACCCGCCCGGGTTTTGCACGGGTAGCAGAGACATTTTCAACAATCTACCATATTTCAACCAATTTACACAAAACCTTAACAAATTATATACCTAAACTATTGGGGAAAACCGCATGAAAATCCGAACAGTAGTTTTTGAGTTTATCGCGAACAGACAGACAGATGCGGCGGGGGACTTTGTTTTATAATATGTAGTGATTCATACTAAAATAGTGCGAGTATTTCTTTTCGTATTATGAGGTAGGTTCTACTAATACGAGAGAAACAACTTAGAGTAATATAGGTATCTTGTAAATAGCTGAAAGATATGTACACTACGAATATATTTAATGGTTTTACCTTATTTCAAAATTTAATAATAATACACATTTTAAAGTTTGAACAGAACGCAAAGCACAAATTTGAATTTCGAATTTTCCCACTCTTCACTTAAGTACAAAACTTGAAAATGGAACTTGAAATGTGAGTTTTTGATTTAAGAAGTTTATTAACTAATGCATATTTGGATATCTTACATTTTATTGTTTTTTAGTACATTATAAATATAAATAAACATATTGTATGCATGCTTAGTAGACTTGCACCTGCACCACTTTATACTTGTAGCACGGCTTGTAGTAGCCATTGTGCAATACTAACTACTTCTCTCTTATCACGTGTCGCATGTATGATATTGACATTGTAGGTGTACGCATGACTTCATGTATTGTATTGTGAGAATAATGAAAAAAATATAACTAAAGTAAAGTAGGTATTTATTGTACCTATCTACATTACGGTGAGTGGTGACGATGAGATAGGTAGCATTGTTAGGCAAATACTTGAGACTTCTGAGGAAAATGAAAAATAAACATGTTAATTTTAGTTAGAAGTTGTAGGTTATTAAACCGATTCACAATAAAATTAATGTGAGAGAGACTAAATAATTTCACGAATAATATCTAAACCATTTGTCGCCTCTACAATGTAACTTTATTTTATTCCTTGCGTTGTAAAATATGAACATTTTTTTGTACAAGAAGTAGAAGTAAGTAGGTATCTATAGAATTTCGTGTCTTGCGTCTAGAGTCTCGAATCAGGAGTATTCTTTATTAATAACTATATATTTACAATTTAAAATACCCCTGACTCCAAAATTCTTTCAACGATTAGAAAAGAGCTGATGACCTTCGAACGGCTGAACAGATTTTCTTGAATTATATCTAAGAACACTCTCGATTAAGTCACCTTTCAAACAAAAAAAAAAACGCACTTAAATGGATACAATACTGAAATGAGATACCATAAATAACATTAACATTGGATAATAGTTGATTAGTAAGATAGGGTTTATGGAATGGAATTTTAATTATGAGCATATAATATCGAAGGAATAATGTTTTTAGTCCAACACGATAACCAAAATAAAGAACTCATTTTTAGAGTTTCGTACCCAATATTGGTAACGGGGCCCTATTACTAAGCTTTCGCTGTCCATCTGTCTGTCAGCGGGCTGTATCTTATGTACATAGGTAGGTACTGTAACAGGCAGACATACGAACTTGTCAAAGAGTTCTGAATACTATAGTTGTTATAACAACAAATAAGTAATTGAAATCAAATAAAGGTAAAAATTAAAGGGAGTGTCCACACAATTAACTTTCTTTTTGCTCAAATTAATAATGGCAATACTTAGGTAGACGCTTGAAATGTTTATAGAGTATGTATTACTACAAATGTTTACATATTTTTGTAGCGCCTCTCTTGGTTCTTTTACGAAACTATTTAAAAAATACCTACGTACTTAGTGTTAAATCTTGTACGATGGTTCCGACCATTCGCGTACGATTCCGACTCGCACCTAGCCGGTTTTTTTGCATATGTGTACTTATATAAAATAATTCTGTTCGTATTACAAAAGAATGTAGAGATAAATTGTATTTCAGGTAAGAACAATTACTATACTCAATAGTTGTGTAACTCTAAAGGTGGAAGCAAACTATTAAAACGTGATGCCACCCGACGCAACGCAACACGTGTTGAGTCGAATCAAATCGTATTATTTTCTATGACCAGCAAGTTTAGGTACACACTATGAACATCTCATGCGATCCAAGCCCTCACCACTCGATCCAATCGAACTAGATCGAATGGTAAGGGTAAACATGGCTCCCGACGCTTCACACTTCACAGGCAGTGTGTTTCTATCTACCTAGCAACTTCCGAGTTCCGACGCCACATATCAATCATTCCCATACCGTAAAGACGTTGATACCATCGAAATTACTCTTGTATTATTTTAGCAAAAATTACAGACGAACAATTAATTAAGTTGATTAAGCTATTTGTATAAAGTACTGAATAAAAACAAAATTAATTTTGTCTGCCTCTCCTTACAATATCAAGCTTCTACTACAACGCCTTTACTACAGAAGTAAATACTACAAATGCTTATGCATTTAGAATGCATAAGGAAAATTATCTGCATGACCTCAGAAATTAAAATAAGTACTTAGATAAGTAGTATTCGTAATAAAACCAATTAGATCGCCGTTACTAATAAGACCCACCAATGGTACTTACTCTCCTTAAATGAAGAGATAAATAAAAAAATAAAAGTTAACAACCTTATAAAGTACAAATCATCTTTCCCATTTTGCTGGGTTTGTCGCGGCTTATCAAGGCCGCACTATAGCATATAAAGGCCTTTGTTGTATTCATAGAATTGCAATATTAACCGCTCTTACTGGGGCCTGCAGCCGAGCTAGCACGTCACACGAACCAAGGTTAACCGTATAGAAAGTCAATTTGCATTCGCTCGACAACAGTGACTTATCGCAAGAGAAAATTTAGGTTATAATCATTCTATCATACCTAGTGATCAAATTTAGTATTTAATTATTTGCGTTAAACATTAGTTTATCATAATACAGAAATGCCACGTTGATTGCACTGCAATTTGTACTGCACTTTGACTGTAAACCTTTTTATTTAAAACTTTTGCAAGAGGCTTCGCTCGCTATACCTAATCTGGATTTTTAAAATCAATTCAAGTGCCTATTCTACACTCCGGATGTCTTAATAAAGACTGTTCCCGGATCTCTTCTATTTTAGGCGCAGCATGGCACATCGAGTGCATTTAGTCGGTTCGATTCCGACACACCGCCCCACCGAAACCCCGGTAGGGTGACGGCCCGAGGGGGTTTCCACACGCAAAAAAAAAAGAAAAAGGTGCCTATTCTACACGGAAACTATTTTTTGGAAGGTACTTTATGTCCTTTTCTGTATCATTGACAACGTATGCAAAATGTCATTATGATCGGTTGAGTAGTTGCGGCCTGAAAGCGTAAACAAACAAATAAATAAAGTCACGTTCACATTCTACTAATATTATAAATGTGAAAGTTTGTGAGGATGTATGGATGTATGAATTTGGTTTGTTACTCTTTCACGCAAAAACTACTGAACCGATTGCGATGAAACTTGGTATGTAGATAGCTGGAGACCTGGATTACCACATAGACTTTTTTATCCCGATATGCCCATGGCACCGCAGCTCGCGCATTAAGTAAGTAGCGTAAGTAAGCGCTTACGCTTAGGACTAAGGGCTTATCCTTACGTGGGAGATACCGCGGGGTGCAGCTAGTTTAGAATATTAATTAATGCTATAACAGTGACAGACTAGTAAATAGTAAATAAATTATTGAATAATAGTAAATCTAAAGAATTTACATATATATATTTTTTTTTTGTAAAAAGAATACTAGGTAGTGACGTGGGTTCACGCCGCGCCGGTAGTGCACTGGGTGGGATTCGAACCCGCAACCACTTGATTGCAAGTCCGACGCCTTAGCCATTACGCTACCGCCTCTCTTATTATACCTATATAAAATACAAATACTATAGGCACAAAGCAGCCGGTGGAACGTTGTAGGAATGTGATTCCAAGTAAATGAAAAATAATCCGTTTAACATTGAAGTTATGTGATTAACCTAACAAGTGGCTAAACATCGCTAGTATGAGGTAACTCGTACAATTGATCACAAATTACATCGATAACATGTACCTACCTACTCTAATATCGATGAGATCATTTGCTCATTTGTTGACAGAGACCTTGTATGTGCACTGAAGTGACGAGATGACATCAGTTTTGTTGAAAAAAAAATACTTCATGCACTGGCTAATATGTGTTCTATTATAAATCATAGAACACATATTAGCCAGTCACTCAATTTATATACATATATGATAGAGCTATAGGAATACCTATTTTTTTGCATTATTGCAGTAGGTACTCTTATTAATTTGTCACAACTTATAAATTTTATGAGTAAGTACCTACCTAACCATTGTGAAGCTAAATGAAATGATTGTTTACACAAAAATTGTTTAACATTTTATTACGAAGTCATGATCACGTTTATTAATAGTTGGTGATGAGTAGGTCATAAGTCATGATCACAATGACATTCTATTTAAGTAAATATTTTTACAAAGGTTGTTGCTAGTTCAATAATATTTATCACAATTGACTGAGAATTTTTCATACCTAATGATATTAGTGAATCATACCGCAGATGAGCAAAAATATTACACAAATTGTTCCTAGTGACTATGATTAAACTTTGAATGAACATATCTCCTTGGTAACATATTGTGTAGCTGGATACCTAATTGCGTAGAACATATGTAAACAGATGTAGCCACCATACTAAAGAGTGGGAAATCGATTAAAAGTTTCCAAATAACATAACACACATTAACGCAAAGTAATGTCTAAAGCCCATTAAGAGATTTCGTTCAATTTATCTCATAATCATTTACCTACCTAAATTAAGCAAAGTTTGTACTTACTATAAGTTTAAGCGGTGGCAGCGGTAGCGCGGGTTCGAACTACATCCGGTACACTACCGACGTAAACCCACAGGAGGGGTTAACAAAAATATTAGTAATGTGTGTTCCACGTTACTCGTTTTCGTCATTTTTAATGAAAAGAAATGAGTTGATTATAAAGAACTCCATGCGGTGCAAAAAAAGAAATTTAGATTTTGAATTTCGGCTAGCCCTTTTCTATTAAAATCGTTGACAATATAAAACAACCGAAGCCAAGAGTAGTGGTGGTCAAGAAAAGATTAAAAACTACACATTAAGATAATATCTAGTATTACACGAGATATTTCGTTCAATCTTTGATATCACTTATTTTTTATCATCCATAAACAATGCGGAGAAGCATGGCATGTTTTCTTAATTACCATGAGCTCAATGTTTGAAATACTTCACTGTATTGGGTGCGTTTAATTAAGTACCTACATTCGCCATTTAGCAGTCTGTTAGCAAGTGTGTAACATGCAAAACTGCATTAGTAGGTTGATGGCGGATAGCGTGATGGTATTTTGCATGTTAGTAATCACTTTTTCCAGACTGTTTTAATTGTTTTTGTTGCCATTTAAATTTTCAGAATGCAATTTAATTCAAATAGCTGAATGTTTTATTCGTTTTTATTACAGTCTGGCAATTTAGTAATCAATATTAGCATGTCTATGACCACAGTTGAGCTGTTACTATCTATTAAATAATATTCGATATTTTAGAGGTGTAGATTTTGTAGTCTGTAGTATATACCTCATAAAGTTATTATTTTACGCAATGGCTGATGACGAATTGTTAGGAAATAAATAACGCTAAACTAATGATCAATTACAAAACAATAATCAAATTCGCTAGTGCTGCAAAAAACAATAGTAAACCTCGCGAACAGGGGTATATTATCAGTGTTTTTAAATATCAATACCTACGTCTGTTTATTTCCAAATACAGTCAAAGTTATTCGGTAGGTAGACAACGCCTTAGTAAACTTTTGTCTTTATAATTTAATTAAGTAGCTATATAATATTCATAACTAAAACAGTTATTTTCCTTTGTAATCTCCGCTACATTCCATTAAATGAGACGATTTGAATGTCATTCCTTAATCAAATTATGTGCTTGCTTACAACTAGTCCAGCACCAACTTCAAACTCAATGATTACCTACACAAGTGTCAATAAACGTTTATTTCCAAAAGGTTATCTCACAATGTCAGTCGGTTAACATTAGCTATCTTAAAATTACTAACCTAATTGCACTTGTACATGTACAACACGACTTTGTTTGGTCGCATAACGACTAGTTCATATTCTTGTTACTTTCCAGCTAAATTAAATGCCAAGTAAATGACAGTATAGTAATACAAGTAAAAGCTAAAGGCTGGTAGTCCATTTGATCTCAATTTTACTACGTTAGCACCGCGAGATAAAGGTCATATGAGTAAATTCCATTGAAAAGGAAATTTTCCAAGAAATGCACAATATGCAACAGAAACTTAAGAGTAAGAAGAGAGAACCATGTTACTTCATTAAAAAGATATGTAATTTTACTTCAAACATTTAATATATGATAAGAAAAGATTCCAAGAGCCAAATGAGACAATCCAATCCATTTTTATCTCAGTCAGCGTATCAGTTTTAGTGGCTACTGAAGTTACCCCATAAATACCTTATTGTATCACAGAAATACGTGAACTCAAACGATTTAATTTTTGAATCCTTTTGTATACAAAAGAGATTAAGTCACTTCTGTAATTTAGTGTCTTAAATTACGATTTAGTGTAGCGAGTTGTAGCATTCATTAGTAGACCCTCGTCTTGTCTTTGATATTTCATGACTGGTCGCGTTGATTTTTTCTCTATGAAATATACTCTAAGAAAGAAAATATCAAAGAACGGGTAAATGTAGTTTTTATTATTAATGGGACATAGAACTTATACGCACGTGTTGCTAGTATTCTTGTCAATCCGTCTACGTAAGCAAAGTTGATTACAGCATGTACAAGTGACTTGTAATCTCATGTACCTACACTATATCCTATAGATTTTCGTAATGCACTTTAAAAACCGATATTAGTTTTGGGGCTCTAGCAACCGAACAGACTTTTGATCGTAATTTGCAACAAATAAACTTATCTATATTCTTAATACCTATTGTTTAAATAAGTTGCTGTTTCTTTTTCACATATTATATAATGCGGCAGAAAGTAAAAAATAAGAGATACTACGTCACCGATATTTTTAATACATGATCGAAGTGGAGTCCGAAGGAAATCTAATATTTTTAGTTTACGATCTTCTTTTAATGTCTTGTTGTAAAATGTTACCAATTAAGTTTCCCAAATTTAAGACGTTTTAAAAATACAGTGCAGCGGTATTTAAATAAGTAGGTATATAATAAAAACATACACCAGGTGACGTTATAACATACATATAGATAAGTTTACTTGACATTGATGATACTGGTTTTAAAGTGAGTTTAAAATAATACACCTACTTTATAGCAACAATGAATGATAAAAGTTTAAAAAACTAAACACAAAAACGTCTGTTCGGTTGTTACGTAATCCTGTCGAGAATATAAGTGAATGTGTTAATTTGAACATTGCGATATTCACAGCTCGACTACATCGTCACAACATAGCGACAGTAGACAACTGGCAGAGCCTAGCCACTGGGACAGTCTGAACTCACCATTGATCCAAGATGAGGGAGACGGCAAGTCACTGAAGCTTCGCTTTGATGTTAGCCAGTACACTCCTGAGGAGATCGTTGTTAAGACTGTAGACAACAAATTATTGGTGAGTATTATTTTTGTTTTTAACTGACCATTTTAAAGACCCAAACCTGAGTTACCAGATCTTCGCTACTGTGTTAATAGTAACACAGTAGCTAAGATCTGGTCACTCATTTTTCATTACGCAACGTTATTATTATTATACATAAGTGGTAATAGACTTATGCATAATCGTAATTACGTTGCGCAAAGAACAAAATTACCTATCTCTTCGTTGTCGTAATAAAAGCTACGGAGACCTTAATCCGTGCAAGAAACACAACTAACATTATTGTATAGTCATGTACTTTAGGGTTAAGGTACCTAATTAACTGAAACAGATGCTACTTTAGTTAAAGTGCTGCCCCAAACGGATTCCTCAAAAATTGGGTAATTTTCCCTCATGCCCAAATTCTCTCGTGACTTTTGATAAACAAGTAGCTCAATCCAGATGGTTTTCCAATCATTATTTGATTTAACTTCTAGGCATGTATTCTGTGCTCTACGTTTATTTATTTCTTATTCAGAATTAAACGTAAGTCCATGACATTCCACGCATTACAACCACATTCCGTAGCAAAAATGTGCTGGAAAAAATATATTACGATCGGTTTTTTTGTAATTCCGTTGTGAAGTATGTCGTAGGTAAATTGGTTGGTAATCTAGTACCAATTCCTTTGTCATGTCTTCATTTACATGATTACAAACTGTTTCGCTTCATTTGATTCTAAAAGGCATGATTAACTAGCTAGTTGTAAATCGTGTAGAAGTTCTTTATGTTATGTTGTACAGCACAATTCTATGGCGCTTGAGTAGGGTCATTACATCGTGCTCAGAATATCAATTAGCAACTATAAATTTAAAGTGAATGTAACCGCTTGTAAATCTTGCCACATTTGTACAACACGAGTTAAAATGTGTATTAAAAATCAGATACCAATGTAATTAAAATACCTACCTTAATGGTAGGTATTTTAATACGGAGAACATAGCAACTAAATATTTTAACAGTTTGATTAATTTGTTAGGTCGTAATACTCGCAATGTACAAGATATTTCTACATATCTACCGGTGTTAGCTTACACGAATGTTTGGTAATAGGCGGATTATATACACACAATGTTCCGTTTGACGTCATCGCTAAATTCTCGAGTGTTATTTTTGGCTCATCTATCACTGCCGCTCCGAGATGTTTAATGACCAACACCGTGTACCGCAATAACCAAGAAACATCGGTTTAAGTAAACATAAGCTTCGTTTCATACGGATGACTGTTCGTTATCTTTATAGAGAATATTAAATTAGGTCGTATAATGCGAATGTTGTTTTACTGAATAAATTACCTCCTACATTTAATAAATGTATTTTACACCGGGTTTACATTTGTCTTATTTGGCATTACATTGATAATTAACAGAAGGTTGATCACTGAATGTCAACGCTCCTTCTATTTATTTTTTCAACTCAATGGTTAACGAAGATAAATTATCTGAGAATAATGAAGCATTTATTTACGAAAACAGTGTAAAAAAAAATGGAAGTTTCTCAAAGCTGGCAGAATGCCAACATTAAAGTATTACTTTCGTTCACATAATATACTAGGTAGTTATGCTTTCGATTCGTGCCAGCGGATGAGGTACTCGAGTGGGTAGCCAAAACAAAACTTCCCGAGTCAAATAATTTACAAAAGTGTTACTCGTATTACAGGTCCACGCCAAACATGAAGAGAAGTCTGACACAAAGTCGGTGTACAGAGAGTACAACAGAGAGTTTCTGTTGCCCAAGGGCACCAACCCCGAGGCGATTAAGTCTTCGCTGTCACGAGACGGTGTACTCACCGTCGAGGCGCCACTGCCGCAGCTCGCCATCACCGATAGAAACATCCCCATCCAGAAGCACTGAGCCCTGGCTTGCGGTCCGATAAGACACCAGCTATTCCATAATACTGTTAATTATTTATTTTAATTTACGTTTTATAAATTTAAGAGATGTAATTGGCGATATTTATTTAGAACCTTATAGAGAATCTCAAAATTAATTAACACTTAAAATCATTATAATCGGTCAATTAGTGTTTTTGAAAATTCCAACCTTTTATATTTGAGCACAGTTTGCATGATGGATGTTGCTTTAGTGACATAGACATATATTATGCTTTTTGGTAAGTGCTAGAAAACATATTCCAGCTACAATTATTTTTATTTTTTATTGAATATAACGCGGTTAACTTAAATATTGTATTCTAAAAACACGAAGAACGGCCTACATTATGGAGCTTAAATGTGTTCATAAAAATAATTAAACTGATACTTAATATAATCAAAGGGCCAATTGGTGAATAGGCTATGATGACAACGATTGATAAAGTGTTATATATCTATAAGTACAGAAGTCCATTTTGCTTAACACGATAGCAGGTTAGCTATTGGCAGCGGTAACAAGCACATTATTAAACACACCAATTTAACAGCTTTTAACATAATACACATTTATATTTTAGTACAAACAGTTGTTACGAATGTTTTAGATGTCAATAAAAAATTTAAAAACCTTTTTGTTTTTTTTTTATTTACATGAGCAAGAAAGCTTTAAACGAGAAAGCTGAAGCAAGTTTATTTATTTTACATCTTTAATAAGTTTATTAATAATATCAATACCCAATAGTAAAATATCAGTTCGACTATATGTACAAAAATGTTTTGAATCATTACATGCAAATAAAAAATCAGCATTATACCTATGTGACAAGTTGTAAAATCAATTAGAAATATACGCAAGAAATGAACTGTGAACCAGCGGCGTTTTTACACATTTGCCGCCAGTAGGCTATTAAAATTTTGCCGCCCCTACCGGTCGGTCTATCTAATTCGATACTCCGGGACAAGAAATAAAAAATAATGTAGGCCCTAAATTTTGCCGCCCCTAAAATCTGCCTCCCTAGGCTTCAGCCTACTCAACCTACTGGTAAATCCGCCACTGCTGGGAACATATTTACAAAATGTAAATTTTGAATTACATCGACTCACATACTACAACGATTCTCAAACCATTAACTTGAAGTAAGTATTTGGCAGATCCTGATGCGTATTTTCAGTCCACTTTAGTAGGTACTTTTTAAGATACACATATTAGAAGACAACAATATAGAGCTCGAAAATTATGATAAAGGTTGACTGCACACATGGCGCTATGGTTTAAGTGCTCACCTCGCCACTACACCGCGACGAGTGTTGTGGGTTTAAATACCACACGGGATAAAAAATTGTGTGATCCACAAATAGTTGTCCTGAGTCTGGGTGTTCTGGGTCCTTTGTTTGAATGTTTGTGAAGCCCGCGACACAGGAATATTCCTAATGCCTCTATATAATAGAAAAAGGGCTCAGAGTGCTGTGTTGAAGGTGGGTCACTTCCTACCTTTCCTTTTTCCCACTAAATACCTCTATCTTGTAGCTGATGTCCTTACAGTTCGCAAACTATACGTCCTAAATGTTACTCTCAAACGGCATTCATCACTGACATACGAGCCCTCGGTACAAATAAAAGATTAAAACATAACATTTTCCAAAATACCAGCAATCAATAGTCCCCTAACTTCTCTGAGAAGTTCTATAGTTTTCTGGGTAGATATTTGTACAAAACCATAAATAAAATTACCAACTCACCCGATACAAGTGTAAAAGAGTTGTCATTTCGTGGCTAAAGTCTCTCAACTACGAGGAAACCGAAAATCTTCTCCATGTCCCCAATTAACATTACATTGGTGCACCTAACATCCAACAATCCAGTCATCCCTTTCCATGTTCAATTTCCTGCATTAATAGCGAGTTGTGTACAAACAGACACGCACACACACACACACACACACATAAACACACCCTAATACACACACACACACACACACACACACACACACACACACACACACACCCCCTAATACACACACTTACACACACTAAACTCTCACTGATTAATTATGTGAATACATATTCAATAGCTCCTCCCACTTTACATTCCGCTGTCCAGAGTCTGGAGAGGCTGGTAATCTGTAATACAGGTCTCCTAGTGCAACTGCCAGTCTCCCACACAGATTATTCATCCGTGATTCACATATGCTGTACCATTTTGTCTTTAATTATAATTGTAAACTGTGTGAGAGGAAACAATAAAGTTATTTGTATTCGTATTTGTAAGTAACACATTAAGGTAACATAATTATATTGTAATACCTAAAATTACTTTTTTTTTATGGGATAGGAAGCAAACAAGCTCCTAAATATATACAACGCTTATCTGTTAAAACTCGTTTGGTACAAATATTATAACATGCTCCCCATCAACCCTATAACAGTTATGGGACGTTGGACGTTACCACTAAGGTTGGGGCGTCACCCCTTTTACCAGATCGTCGATAAGTGTGGGCAGTTGGGCACGCAATTTTTTTGTAAAATTGCATATATCAATATATTAGCCAATCTAAAGACACCAGACTCATTGTCACTGTCATTACTTTATGAATCGCTTTTACCTGCTGGTAAAAGTGATTAATGAAGTATTTTGTATACGGAAATTGTAAACAATATGATTAATGTTGGTGCTCCAAAATGAATAATATTTTTTAAAAATTCCGTTTCGACCATAGACCATCTGCTTCTGTAATTCTCTTCTATTTTGTTATGTGTTAGCAGCATATTTCATAAAATATACATACGAAATAAGGAGAACAATGAATAATTTAAAAAATATTAAACATATGTCTAAGGACGCGGCTGGGGATCGCCTCCCGGATCGGCCTATTCAGCCACGAACGCAAATGTAATCGCGATGCTACGTAAATCATCTGTCATATAATGTTTAGGCTTATATACAGAGATATAAATAAAGTGGTTAGTAAGAACGGTGCCTCTAAACAGTCGCAGCACGCTTCTGCGCCATTGCCAGTGTATTCCGTTACGCAAAGGCAGTAGCTTAGTTAAAGTAAAGAGGAGCTAACGAAGATATATTGTTACCAACTATATGGAGGCTTGTTGATAGCAACATGGACACATAGGTACTTGTTATAACCATAAAATTATTATGTCTGTAAACAGGGGTGCAATAACCTTCAAAAAGAGGGGGGTGTCTAAAATATTTTTATGAGGACTAAAAAACACGAGTAGGCAAGCAGCTATTCCCACGTAACGGACTTCTCGGCGCATCATCTCCGAGCTCCCTGGGATCCTGGGTTATGTGGGGATATTTGGACACCCCGCATGACTTTCAGGGGTGTCCGGACACCCTGGACACCCCTGCCCTGTCTGTAAATCTTCTTCAAAAGAAATGAAATAAATAAATACTAATATGTAACGAAGAATTATGCTTATAAAATTGCCAGGGACGCTAAGTATCTCGAGTTTTCTTTTTCGCAGAGTTCTATAAATTTAATCACTTACCTATGTGCAAAAAGGATCTTAAACCAGATGGAATGCAATAATACACCATTCCACAATAATCCACCATTAAAGAATAGACCATTCACGTCACATTATCGATCTCGTTGTTCACAACGTTTTTTTTTTTCTTTCGTATTTTTTTTGTTACTTATTTGTTACCTTCTTAGTAATAATATCTACATGATTATATCTATACTAATACATAGGGCACACTGAAAGTTCTGCGCACCTGGCCGCTCATAAATGTTTGAACATAAGAAGCTCAATCATTGATTAAAAAAATTGGCGGGAAATCGCATGTCAATTATTTTTTATCACAAGTTGAAGTTGTGACAGGAGATGAAACATGGATATACTGTTACATGTCGGAACAACGAAAGAAAGTAACAGTCTTCTGTGTGGGTGTTCGAAGGTGACAGCAAACCAACAAAATTGAGGCAGGCGAGAAACGAGAAACTGTTGTAGTGCTGAGTGGTACACCACCATTTGCATGCGCAGTGTCTTTGAAAAAGCTGGGGAAAAACACCGCGAACAAGACATAGTTATTTTTGGCTTCTGAAAAGGTAGAGACCCATCCCGCACATAGTCCAGACCTGGCACTATGCGATTTATTTATTTTCCCAAAACTTAAAGATTTGATGAGAGGTATGACATTTACGGGGCCGGAAGAGGCCGTGATAGCTTTCAACCAGCACGTGGAAAACATGCCCTTAGACTAGGGCTGCCATTCGTCCGGGTATCCCCGGGTTTGTTCTAGTTTAGAGGGCGTCCGGGGAGCGTCCGGACGGGGTTTTCAAAAGGTGTTCGGGTTAAACTCGGACACTGTTAGATGAATCGTTAACGACCTGTTTAAATTAATAAAAAACTGTAAATGGAAACTGCGTTTTTATAAAAAAAAATAGGGTGTCCGAGAAAAATAATGCGATTTGACACATGTGTCCGGGGTTTTTGAAGTTTTTGTCCGGGGTCGGTAATTTAAGTGATAGCAGGCCTACCTTAGACCAATGGTCCTCACGTTTCAAAAATGATTTGACCGAATGAAAAGTGAAATAGGTGACCGTACAATGGCATAAGTGTTTAAGATGTAATGGAGAATACTTCGAAAAATAGTAAATATATTGCTTTACATGAAAATTGTTTTATTAACGAGTTACGCAAAACTTTCAGTGTGCCCCACATACATATCATAAAGCTGAAGAATTATTTCGTTTGATTGTTTGTTTAAACACGTTTATCCCTGGAGCTATCAGTCAGATTTGAATAATTCTTTTTGTATTGGATAGAGTATTCATTGCGGAGACCTATAAGTTATGTAACATCACGCTACGACCCTTAGGAGAGAAGCAGTGACCATAAACGCAGGTGAAACTGTGGAGAACGCTTAGTACCCACATAAAATTGGGTTTGTGAAAAATTTCAAACGTAGTGTGTCTTTGCATTCGCTACAAGATTTACGTAATCTTTAAATCAACATTGGTGTTCACATAAAATACTCTTGAATAGTTACCCACAAGTCATGTAGGTATGTATATGGCAGGAAGATATTGTTATGTCAACGGCAAGTCACTAGACTTCGTCCATATTTATCGCTCTAAATATGGAAAATGACAGTGTAGAGGAAACGGACAGTGTTATGTTATTAGAAACAGACCGTTATAACTGTGGGCCACATGGGCCTGACGTGGTTCCTTGTTTGGGCAAACGGCAGACCGGACGCTGACTCATATCGGCAGCAATTCATTTCGCAACTATTTTAGCCACAGAATAAAAGGTCATTGTTTATGAGACTGCTATACACATAATTACAAGTCCATGTTTATGCACAAAGGTGTCAACTTAATTTTTTTTTGGTAATTCGAAGCACGTTTTTTTATGGTATAGGGAGCAAACGAGCAGACGGGTCACCTGATGGAAAAATGACTACCTCCGCCCATGGGCACCTGCAACTCAAGAGTCAAAAGTGCGTTGCCGGCCTTTAAGGTAGGAGTAGGGGAATGGTGGAAGAGGGGGAGAAGGGTTAGGGCCTCCGGTAACCTCACTCACTCGGCGAAAAACAATGAAAGAATAGCTTCACAGCCGGTTTTCTGTGAGGCCGTGGTATCACTCCGGTCGAGCCGGGCCGTACGTGCCGAAGCATGGCTCTCCCACGATTACGTTTGCGGGTATTCGAGTTTTGAAGGCGGCTCTTTGACAGACAGCGGAGAGACAAAGTAAAGAACTAACTTGGGTTTTTAACTTATTGTAGTGACTTGTATGTTTTGTATATATATATATTGTGTCCCTAATGTGAAATGAGATTTTAAATAATAAACGCCTCGATTTTTCTATTTTATAAAAGACAAGGATATAAAAGGCAAGGCAAGGGTATTTACGGATAAATCGAAAATCGATCTTTTGCAACGCGCTCGAATAAATTTTTGAGATTTTGTTACATTCCAATGTACTCACAAGTCGTTTCTTTTACTATTTCATTTTAAAAAACGTGCACATTTAATTTAATAAATATAGAAAGGAGCCGCTTTATATTTTTTAATTAATTGTTAAAATAATGATGATTGTACGAGTAGGGACTCGATTCCCAGATTTTTGCTTATTAGAAATTTTCTCATCTTTTTTTTCAAATTCATTCCATTAGTTAAGTATATATTTGATCCAAGAATCAACGCTAGGACTTTGGATCCTCTTTTGGATCTGTTCAGATCCTCTTTGAGAATTTATGGGATAAATAAAAAAGGAGATTTCGAGAAAACTGGCATCTTTGAGACTCCAAGAGCTGTAATACACTAAAAGCAAGGAATGGCATTCTTTGGATTGTTCTGTGATTCTTTTATTTCTCTGGTTGGTTCCTTTATACATATATTCTACATTTTGTTTAACTCATAGACGAGTCTAAACAGAATTGAAATAGCACACACAGTTTTAAATTTAAAGTGGTTAATTAAAGAACATGAAGTGTCAGAAGTGAATCATCGTAGGGAAATACTTACTTAGGTACTTAGAAAAACTAGAGAATATCTAAAGTATATGACTTAGAGCGCTTATGACACCTGCTAAGACTTCAGGATAGGCCAAAAATGTTGGATCTAGAAGCGATGTTAGGATAACGGTTAAAGCGTTGTTAATTTAGATCCAGAGTATGTGGCTTAATTCCGAATACGGAAAATAGCTAAACTTAAATGTTAGGAGCGAATTTATAAACGTTGTATTTCAAATACTTTTCCCAGAAGTTACTAGCTCTTAACTTTGTTTATTATTCGTTTATTTCTTAGGATTGCCAACAAATAACATATTAATATACATACTTGAGAACGTCCTTCCTCCGTTTTATTGCATTAAAATAAAATAGGTACCTAAGTAGGTACTTAAGTAT
This sequence comes from Euplagia quadripunctaria, assembly GCA_963859945.1. Lineage (NCBI taxonomy): Eukaryota > Metazoa > Arthropoda > Insecta > Lepidoptera > Erebidae > Euplagia > Euplagia quadripunctaria. Next base: position 13,266,648 of record OY982565.1, on the reverse strand, counting down.
AAACATTAAACGTAATTTTTTTTAAATTGAGGTAATAAAACAAACGATTCACCTTCAAGCTAAGTTGGTACATACCTACCTAAGTATGGAGCCAAGATAATTTGTAATTTTTTTCTAATACTTAGGCAAGATATCACCAAAAATATCTAATTTTTAACAGTCGGGAAAGTTTGTTATACGATTTGGTCATTCTGGTTATTGTTATTACCTACTCAAAATAGATGTATTTTATCGATATATGTATGCATAGTTATTAATTAATTTTTAGATATATCGATAAGTAGGTGATGTAGGAAAACGATGATTTAGATTGTACGACTGAACTGTAGAAAATCATAATAGAGGTTTTTGATTACTGTGCAGTGGTCGTGTCTCTGAAAACCTATAAATAGATAAGTACTAGTGATAATGTGTAAATATAAGTATCTTCAACTTCAACGCTTTTAAATCAATAAATGCTGAAAGGCTTACATTATAATTGTTCATAAGAATTTCTGTATAGGCACAGAATACATAATAGTACCAGTGTAAAGGTACTCTATATTCTAATACAGGTCTGTATTTCATTACTGAAATAGGTACTTATGAACTTACAAGCTAAGTAACTGACGGGCTTGGTAAGCTATTAATATTCACTACTGATGAATACTAATGAAAACAACACGACAATAAATTCGGGTGCCTCGGCATTCAGCCTTTTACCCTATGACGTTATGAAATTCGTCGGGTTATTTTGGTCGAGGAACTCGCATTCTTATGCAATGACGTCATAGACTTTTTTCAACAGTTCATTGTTCAAAAACTTTTAGGGCACTAGTCACCGCGTCTACTGTTGGACATAGCTACGTTATTATTATTGGTTTGAGTACCTAATGCTACTTCGACCATTTCTGGTCTTTTGTAGAGCACTCTTACTTTATAGTTCAATGCTCAGACTTATGGCTTCGTGAATCCTCCAGATATTATGTCCGCCTCTGTACTGTAAGTGCTTAAAGCTTAAATAAATAAATATTATAAATAGTGGTTGCTTGTATTTCCTGCGGTTGTATGATGTGCAACCCTAGGTTCGATACGTCGTTACCGCATTAGTGCGCTACACTTATTACTTTTTTCATTATGATTAGGCCGCTATTTCTATTTTTATTAATGTATTTTTACAACAGACATTTTAAAGTTACGTCTCCTTATGGCGTTACTACTCCTGTGATGTCTAACGACGACTCAGAGCCATGTTGTGTACACAACGTGGTTCTGAGTTTTGGGTAAAATGCCATAATAATAAATATGGTGAAAAGAAAATCTTCAAGTCTAGATAGTCTCAGCGTCGAATACCTAAGATATTCCGGTGGCCACTTGTCTGGGATATTGTATGTTTTTTCTTTTTTTAAAGGCAACTCCCGCACTAGGTATGATTTCTGTGTCGTGGCGACTTTTCAATACAGAGGCGACAAAGAACACCCAGACTCGGTACAACTATTTGTGTCTCATACAATTATTGTTCCGTGTTGGAATCGAACCCACAATACTCGGCGCGGCATAGAGGCGAGGAGACCACTTTAATCATTGTTTGTTGTTTTTTTTTAATTTGTGCATGAGTCATTGTCATATACCAGAAAAGAATGGTGTTTAGCTGTGCCGGTTATCAAAAAATAACACGGTATGCTTCTGACTTATCCGATTTTCTTGGCTACAGTTATAGACAATTTGTTTGATCGACAAATGGCAGCACGAAAATGAGTCAACCTAGTGAGGAGGTAGCTAAATTTGATGAATATTTTTTGATTAAAAAAATAAATTTTGAAAATTTTTGATAATATTGGGCGAAAGAAAAACCGACCGTGGCCCATTTTCTGGATATATTAGTGCAGAGGCGATAATCGTCAACGTTTTCAAACGGAAAAATTCAAACCGAACGAAATTAGTCGCACATTGTGTTAATGTGCGGCTAATTTCGTTCGGTTTGAATTTTTATATGATTACAGTAATAAATAATTTATGTTCATTAATTAACGTTACACTTCAGACTGCGAGTTGATTTATTTTACTCCACAGATGGCGTAAATAAAAAATTCTTCAGGATACTACTGTAATTTGATGTTGGTTGTATACTAATTATCCATATATTAGTTAGAACAACTTTTACAGATGGCGCAATTTTAATTTCGAGTTTTAAGAGTAAGTATTTTGATACAATTAATTCAATCCATTAAGTATATTATGTCTATATAGAGAACAAAATTCTTTTTTTTTATAAAGTCTCGTTAAAACTGAAATAAATTCAGTTTTTTTGTACCACCTGGACGAAAATGCTCCTTTATACGAGTATAGTATGCGCATCATTATAAACCTAAACATCTATAATTATGATAGACACATTAACCAGTATTTTATTATAGACGGGGGACGCACTGTAGGTATGCATATAGAAAAGGGAAAAGTGAATGCATACCTCATAAAGCATTGCGTGTTGATTATGTTTTCAGAGGCCTAATTTGGTCATCGTTATCATAAAAAGGAGCCCGTCCTAATTATTCCGTCTTCTGCGACAGTACCTACCCCAATGTATCTTAAAATCGGTAGAAATCTTCGATGCTCCACGTTGAAAATCTTTTGATTTTTTTAATGGCAACATCGTATGCAATATTTATTATATCGCAATTTGCTGAATAGGCTAGCGCCAAATTAGGAGATCAGTTGTCAAAGAAATCGAGTAAAAGTAATGAAGCGCACTCACGGCAGTGACCCATTCAAATCCGAGCAGTGCAATTGACTAATTTAATTTATAATAAAATGTATAAAAATATCACCTATCTCTCTCTTTCAAGATATATCTGGAAAATAATTATCTATATATATAATATTATTATGTAGATATATGTTAAGAGAGACAGTCTAAATTGAGGAAATGACTGTATTGCACTCTATAATTATGCAACTTCACAGATGAACACGTTCATCACTATACATCATAAGTCTGATTAATGGACACAAATGACGCACAATTAATTATAAATGAGTTCTAATTGCGTTGGCGAAGTCCTAAATGCATTTCAGGTGGGAGACAAGGGCAGACAGACTAACAAATGACGCTCGTAATTTCAATGTACGAGTTATGTGTAGCGATGCACGCCTGATTAAATGAATGAATATTACAAGATTGGATGAGTTGTACACCTTAACTAGGCCAGCAATGCCAATTGACAGCATCAATTATTTTGTCTTGGGTATATATATTATTATCGGTTTTAGATGCCAAGTGCTACTTCGACCATTTCTGATCAGACTTATGGCTTCAAGAAACTTCCGTTTACCATTTTTCCACTTCATCCTATGAGCAGTAATTGTGTGTATTTCCTGTATGATGTGCAACCCTAAGTTCCAAGAGCATCGAATATGGATTGCAGTTTCTTCTGCCTCTCGACAGAATCTGCATGTTTTGCTTTCACCCAACTTTAGGTTTGTTCAGTTTGCAGTGCCATTGCCAGTGTTTTATCTTTTGAGCTCCAGTAGTTCTTTTGATATTTTGTCATCATAGCGCTTTATCAAAGCTTTCGAGTGTTTTAGACCAGCAGTGGTCTACCATCACTTACTTGGCATTGCTGTGTATTTGGCGTTTGTGATTGTATAAGATCGCTGTTTGGTGATGCCGCAGAATGGGAACAGTCCATGCTGTCGGTTGTATGCACCAGCTCGTGCGAGTTCATCGGTTTTTTCATTGCCATCGATACCTGAGTGGCCTGGTACCCTACTACTACTACCCTGGTATCTTAATGTGATTTGGTTTGATTGTCCCAGTATGTTCAGGTTTTCTTTGCAATTTTGTATTAGCTTTGAGCTAGTTTCAAAATTGTGTACTGCCAGCGCTTGGCACTGTCTGAGTTGATGTCTTACTTTTGTTTCAAGATTGATCTCTACGCACCTGTTTATTGCAAAGAGGTCGCCTAAAAGTCGCAGGCCTTTGTTTCCAGATAGGCGCTCCACCTGAATTTTGGCTTCTCTCCGTAAATGCCACAACCTCCATCAAGGCCTTTTTAGACTCATCGGTGAAGTACTCGACCTCCATTTTGGTTGGATTGGCTGCCAACCCTCTGGCTGGAATGTCTCCAATCCAACACTCTTTCCAGAGTTTAGTGTTCATGATTTGCCACTTTAGTTTCGTTTGTGTACATATCCTGTATATGCTTTTGGTCTCTTAGCTCATAGGTAGATGCTAAGCCGAGCCAGGCTTAGTAGTGCGTTTAGAGCTTCCCCTTGTGTCGAAGATAGCGCACCAGTGGCTATTAAACAAGCCATACGTTGTAGGCTGTTTAATTTATTTAAGGTAGTTGTTTGGCTTACTGTATTGCACCAGGTGGCGGCTCCGTACTTTACGATTGGCCTTGCAATCGCCGTATACAGCCCTAGTACAATCTTGGGCTATATTAGAAGTTTTGCTGTGGGGGTTAACAAAAATACTAGTAATCTGTGACCCACGTTACAATAGCAGTCCTATTACTATTTAATTAGAAACTGACTACTGGGATTTTACACAAATAAACGATGCAGTAAAAAATAACATTTTTTGGCAAGAAGCAAGTGTAGCTTAATGTAGCATTTTTTTTATTACATCTTTTATCCATGCATTTTATTGTCGTTGCCAAATCAGAAATACGCGAATAAAAAAGATTTCTGTTTTCGGCTTGAATTAGAGCCGGCTCGGGAGCTTTATAAATGGGATTGACACCTTGGCAATTGGCAACGCGCAAGTGACACTATACATGTATCGATTGTAGACATGCCAGGCGTGGTATCTCCGTCGATTCGTTTTATTCGAGATATGCTTTGTATTTTTTTATATGAATTGAAACGGCCATAAAATAAAAAATGGCAGCATTTCACTGATCAAGGTGCTGTTTCAGACTTTTTACAGACAATCGAAAGGGTATTTCATTGTACACGCATCCGAAGGCTTGATGAATATACCTACCATATTTTACTGCAAATAAAGATATTCTAATTATAAAAGAAATCTAATTCTGAAATAAGTATAAGTAATAAGAAATCTAAATAACTTTTTTAACCTAACGTATTACAACTCGTTTTCGGAGTATGAAGGTTACTTTTGTAAAAAATAGTCTAAAAAGATTTGTGGCGACATCCACGTACGTATATACAGCAACACATACTTCAGCGCCATCTAGCATAACACATGCCAAACTATATAGTAACTACTAATCCCGCATCGCGCAATTAGTTCTGGCACAATTAGTTGTTGTTGTAGTTGGGCCGCGGCCTCCCTTTGTGTTCAAGGGACATAACAATCATTCGTCTACAGATTGAAGAATGCTGACATACTCTATTTTACAAGTGTAAGGCACAAAAACAATTTGATAATGGCATCAACAACATTTATTTAATAACACTATTATTTTTTAAGAAAACTTAGAAACAAGTTTTTTGTGTGATACACTATCAAACCTATGGAGACAACGACAAGAGCTTCGGCGAAATAACTCTTAGCGATTTCTTGTACTGTCTTCTCTCTAATTAAATCCGCGGGAACGGGGTTGCTTCGAACTATCTGGAACATTACAGAAAAAGAGACCGCTTTATAAAATGACCCATTGATGTATACGGGCCTCATCTACATCATGCTGGATGCGCCTAGGGGTAAGGTATTCCTGTTATTGATGAAGAATAACGTAAATTAATTTCACAGACTGCAGAAAGGCAGAAGCGTAACGCAGGTTCAGGGATCTTTCCAAGATGATTCATGACTAAAACAGTAGGTATCTAACCCAAATAATTAGAACTCGACTTAATTAGACGTGTTTATATTGCTGGCAAGAGAATCAACATAGTATTTATTTATAGTATTTATATTTTATATGTGACATATGTTCTGTAAATTACACGCAGCGACTGATAAAATTACCAACACGGACATAAATTTCGTCGTTGTGTAATTTCGTGTCTCATGGTACGAGGTATATTAAAATCTGACGTCATGAATACAAAAAGGTGTACCGGCAATAATTAATGTCCATCTATCTACAGAATACAACGGAACGCATACCAGATCGCGTACTGTACTACTTCAGTACGTCCCCGCGGGCTGAGACGAACTAAATTAGTATTTCCAAGCGATACTTAATCACGCGTACCTAAATGCTACTCCGATACGTCTCCGACGGTGACGTAATGAAGTAGGGTTTCCAAGACAATACGCAATATGATGTACCATGTAAAATTTATGATTTTATCAATTTTTGTCAATTAGTTTTCACCCCTAAGAGTCATTAGCACACATCGGCATAGGGAAGATTTTTAAGTGAAAGGTTATTTTTAAGTGAGAGCTTAATTCCAAATTTTCAAGAAAAATGTTTCTTGAAAAAATTGGGAGGTTGTACCTTATTTTTACCGTCATACGCTGAGCTATTAGTGATACTACATACACTGCTACCACAGAAGAAACTTTTTTCCCATAATCACCTTTAATAAAAATCTAAATCACCTTAAATAAATAAAAATCTCACGAAGACAATTAAAATAAGATCGACTTTCTCCAAATCGCAAAATATAACTTTTATACAAAATTGAGATTAATCCGTCCTACTTCAAATGATGTCGCCTATAAAGTTTTCATTGTGTTCTATGTATTCTTATTTTTTTTTCAATAGTACAACATTTTTGCAAAATCATAATTATGTTTATTAAATGTAATATAAATAGTATTAATATAAGTAATTAATTTTAATGTAAGATGTCTATAAATTACTAAAAGGAAATCAAACTAAAGATTTGGTGGTTTTTAAATAAATTCGTCTGAATTTACTAATTTGCTGAACACTTATATTACAGGCAAACTCATGAAACATTTATCTCCTAAACAATATTAGTACACAGTAGTACATATTACCTTATTGAGTATATTCTTCATATTCTTACTTTCTCTAATAATATTATTGATATTAGTTAACAGTTTGTTGGCAGCATCCTTCATTTTGATAAGGGTTGGCGAGTCAGGTGGTTCAAATTTCATTTGATTCTGAATCTTGTTGTATTCACGCAAAGTATATTGTAGGGTAGCTTCTAATATGTAAATTTGTTGGAGGTGAGTGCCCAGTGACGTTAAACATTCTAGTACACTGAAAAATAAGAGAGTTCTTAAATTATTTTTTCTAAAATTCTTGTTAACTCCTCCATCAAAACTCAACACAAAACTTAATTTAAATGTATGTTTTGAATAATATACGTAACTAATAAACATAAAGTTTACCCTTTCACATAGGGCACAAATCAATTATTTATAATTTATCAAAAAGATTGGAAGTCAATGGAATAAACAATACTATCTACACAATAGACATTTACAAAGAAGAGAAAACTGCAAATATTTTTAATTTATTTTTAGTTTTTAAACTTATAAGGTGGCCAACCATTGTTTATAAAGTTCCCGCTATGGAGAGATTATTTCATACCAAAAGTGAAGTGTGTTGCTGAGGCTTCATATCGTAGATTCGATTTCTATATGAAAGTTTGTTGTTACCTATAATTTTCTGACTTCCTTGCATACAATCCAGCCACAGCATTCAGTTTCCAGCCTCTCTTATGAAAATTTCTTAACCCAGTTTTAAGTCTTTGTCTTTCATATGGCATATCAACACCAATTTTAATCATATCCGATTCATCTAACAGCAGGAAGGATCTTAAATCCATGCCACAGTTCATAATTAGGGAGGTTAATCTCTCGCAGTTCATGCCATACAGGAGATGAGGAATTTCAGATGTGTAAGTTGGTCTGCAAAAAAAAGAGAAAGATTATTTAGAAATTAGTACACAAATATTTAAACATAAAGGTTATGTAGTGTTGGTGTACTGGGTTATCAGAAGGTGTCTAAAGGGAATATTATTAAATCAAATTCACTTGTTCTGAGAAAAAATCATTTATTAAAATGTTCCCAATTTTGTCAAGATTGCCATGGGAGCTGAGGAATGGGTGAGGCGAGTGTAAGACCCACGCAGAGTGCGCTTAAATTTCGCGTATCTTAATATGTAACAATACTAACAGCGCCCCGCGGTTTCACCCGTGTAAGTCCCGATCCCGTGGGAATATCGGGATAGAAAGTAGCCTATGTGTTAATCCAGGTCTCCAGCTATCTACATTCCAAGTTTCATCGCATACATCCATCCATCCATCCAAACTTCCAAAAATCTTCAAAATTTGCGTTACGTAATACTTGAACGCCCCCTAATTCAATTTTGTATTTTGGTGTTAATTTCAACCAGTCGCTAAATAATAAAATCTGTTATTTGGTGGATATTGTAGTAACTTATTGAAGGCCAGCCGCATCTCTCAAAATGCGCCGATTAAATTTTTACTTTTCGCAAAATTGTGCATTTGGGTTTTTGGCACCGCTTGCTATCTGGCGCCTAGAGCAATCGCTCCTCGCGCTCTACCCCTGGGCCGGTGATCATTGTATACCAATGCCGACATGTACCCAACTGATAATTGTTGAGTAGTGACAACTTATTCTTAAAGGAGCTAATTAACTTTGTTTGTTCTAAATATATGAACAGTTATGTATCATGAATAAAGTGAAATGTGTTATACACTTTTATTACTTTGTTAATATACAGTATTATCGGGATATTTACCTTCCTTGATTCATGCCTGGGTAGTAATCTTGCCAAGGTGTTATTTCTATATTATAAGTACTATTTGACTGCTTGTCTTCCTCAACATCCAGATGCTTTTTTAGTATATCAATAATATCCTGGTATTCATGGGATTCAGCAATATCTATTAATGTGCGGTTGTTTCTGTCCACTTCTGTCAATCTTGCACCTTGTTTAATCAGCATTTCTAATATTTCAGGTTGATTATGGTGTGCTGCCCAAAATACAGCCTGCAATAGACTTTGTTATATCAAGTGGAATGCATTATCATATTAATTAGGATGCATTATCAATGGAGTTTTATTAACTTTGTGTTTATGATAAAAAATGTGGTTAAGTATTTTTAGTATTATTCAAGTATAAAATTGTTATCTGTGCGCTCACCCAGAGTATATAATATTGACTTTTTACATTAGTATATTTCGTAGAACTATTTCTGGCATTTGGAATACTGACACAAGTTCATCAACCCAACTTGGAAGTTAAATGGACAATGTTCAAGATGCAAAATTAAATGAGGTATTCACCAATGACAATGCAAACCATAGCCTAAGTTTTGTAAAGTATTGGATTATAGTTTTAGGAACTGTGGTATACTATCATACTTAATTAAAATAATTTTAGGCTAAAAGAAAACTGAGTTACAGACAAATAATTCAATGATGAATACATTCCTCTAATTATTAGAGGAATGTATTAATTATTGTGTAAACATATCTATGTGTTACTGTTATTATCGAGAAATGCAAAAAAATGCTGTTTGTGAGTAGTTTTATTTTATTTATGCCATCTGTGGATACTACTGTGACTTTGATATTAGTTGTATACTAATTATCCATATATTAGTTTTATTTTAATTCATATCATATTCAATATTTACCTACTATATTTTAATACAATTTATTCAATCCATTAAATACCTACATTTATATATATATATATGGCAAAAGGAACTTCGTTCCGACTGGGTGTTCCAAAGACATCTCACGCGTTTTTTTATATAAATTAACCCTCTCTGCTTTGTACTTGCTTTGACGGCCCTTTTATTGCTATATATATAGATTAAAATTTTCGTATGTAAAAGTAAAAGGTAAAGAAAAACATTTTTCCAGTTAATTAAACTCAAAAAAGTCCTCTTTAACTTCATACTTACTGTCCATCCTTGCTGGTCTCTCATTTCAATATTCACTTTAAGATCAATCAGTTTCGCCACCACTGCAGCTCTACCACTGCTGATAGCTCTCATCAAAGGTGTCTGACCATACTTGTCACCAATATTCAAAACACACTCCTTTTCTATCAAATTCAGAACAATGTTGAATATAGTATCATCGCTTGCACTGCTGTTTGAACAAGCTGTCATCACTGGTGTTACAGAGTCTGTAATATAAATTAAATCATCATCCTCCACACTTTTTCCGGCTCGGTCTAACTACGATACGGCCAAATTCGATATTTTACGTGAACAGACCTCCACAACTGCCAACAGACCTCCACAACTCAAGTACTAGGCGATTTCGAATTTCTGTAGTTAGACCAGATTTTCGGACTTTTTAGGGGTCCAACTACCCGTAACCATGGGGTCCCATCTCTAACAAAAGAAAAATGGTTCAAACAAATATCAATAGATGGCGTTACGGGTATCGATTTGTTATTGAAGTTTATGGAAAATCAATATTAGGTCCTGATAAAAGTATTTTCTAATTTCATAAAATACCCTAAACACGGGAAAATTTAATAAAAGCTTTTTGAAACCCAGTTTTCTTATTTTGACAAAATTCAATATTGCCGTCGGTCCTCTGGCGGCAATTTCTGGTACTACGTTGAAGTAACAGTATAACAAAACCGTACCTATCGGTTTTGTTATTGAGTTTGTAGGTATTGACTATTGATAGTTGGCCAAATTTTAATGAAACTGTATTGTTGCGTTATGTTTTTGCATTTTCTATTGTAGGTAAATTATTAATTCGAATTTTAAAGATACTATAAAAAATTTAGAATTAATTTTTCTCATTGTGTTTTAAATATTTTTTTCATATTGTCAGGACAATTAATAGTGAACAGCGAAACGTATGGTATGTGTCAACTTTGTTATGTAGGCAGGTTAGGTATTTAAGTAACAGACATTATGATTTGGCAAAGTAATTACTTACTTAACTAAGTACTTACACGTACTATCTATTTACACATTGCTAATAGGAATCTTTCACCTCAGACCTCACTCGATTGCAGGGCTGCCAGATTGTATAATTCGATACAAAATTTGTATAATTCGGTAATCATAAGTATGCTTAGGGCTGCCATCCGTCAGGGTTTCCCCGGATTTGTCCTAGTTTAGAGGGAGTCCGGGGAGCGTCCGGGCGGGGTTCCCAAAAAGTGTCCAGGTAAAACCCGGACACTCTGTGCCAAGGGACAATTACAATTGTTAGATGAATCTTTAACAAGATAAAAATTTAAATGGAATCGGCGGTTTTTTTAAGGTGTCCGGAAAAGAATCTCGATTTCACCCATGTGTCCGGATTTTTTTAAGTTTTTGTCCGGCGTCGGCAATTTAAGTAATGGCAGGCTTAAGTATGCTGTTTGTTTAGTAGATGCATTGTATAATCGGATACAATGTCATTACTGATGTTATTGTGTAATAAGTACCAACATATAAAACAAATCATGTCTGTGATAACCTGTTAAGTAATTATACGTTAAGAGCTATAACACATAATTGCATTTTACAAAATTAGGTATTTACGCACGACATCGACTAGGTTGGACTCGCGAGTTCCTGACACTGTGTTACCGCAGTGACTTAGCAATCATGATCCTTTTTCTACTATTAAATTATTTGTTTTACTTCCTGTCTTAAAATATTATTAATAATGCGTAATGTTCCAGCCACTAGCTATGCGCCTGCCGCTTTGCTCGTATAGATTATGATAGTATGAAGTTTCTTATTTTTAAAAACATTAAGTAGGTATTTTAAATAAAATTATTTCCATAATAAAAATGTGATTTAAATTAATAAAAAACTATATAAATATTTCAATTTAAAAATACCTATTGGTAATTAATCCAATAAGTATTTTTGAATTGTCAACGTTTTGAGTCAGTCAGAATAAGTCAGTCGTGAAGATAGTCTGTTCCAGTACGCAGATCCTATGGAGGAGAACAGGCAAGAAACTCCAAAGACACTCTCTTTCAACATGTTTTTTTACAATTTCCTGTTCATCATCGTCAATCTTTTCGCTAATCCTCTCTGTGCGAAGGTTGTGTGTTACCAGGGCCAGTTGTCGTTTAAAGGGTTGTTAGCCGAACGTTTGATCAGATACAGTAACCGCTACCGTAGCCAGGAATAGCAGGGCTGCCTGAGACTCGGGGCCTGATCATTCTGTTTGCTTTCATTGCGGGTTTTTTACCAATACTCGCCACGCTTGGTAGGCGGGCGCAGTGTTCGGGTATGGGGTTTTGTGGTTTCGCGATAGACGCTGCACACCTTATGGTTTTTTGTCCCTAGCCAAAACTTACGGCACCCACAGTAAGAGAAAGAGCGGAGGGGGGGGGGGGGTAACATTCTTGGTCAGCACCCCAACAGCATTTTAACAGGTATTGAACTATCAAATCTCATTCACATAGACTATGAATCTTTATTTCTTAGCCGCGCCTTGCAACTCTTCGGCAGTTATTGCTTGTCAAAAAATTTATTTAAAAAGAAATCAAGAGAGAAAGAAAAAAAAGAGATTCTTTCTTACGAGACTGTTTTCGGGTTCCCTATGTCGTCGTATCGTGAAACATTCCTATAAACTTCTAAGTACGAAAATTAATATGTTGTTTTTTGAAGTGAAAACTTCTTTAGCGGCGTTGTGCACTTTTTGGGATGGTTAAAAATTTTAAACTCGCGTCAGGACACGTTATGACCTGATCGAAAATTCGTAAGACGGAGCCGAGTTTCTTATATTTAAAAAAAATAACATTCGAAATTCAAATATTTATGAGCAGCCAGGAGCGCAGAACTTCCAGTATACCCTGTGTATACATTTAGAAATGTTATTACCTACTTTTTATTTTTAACCTAATTATATATATACAGATGTGTATGTATATGCAAATACATTGTGAAGTTGTTTTCACTTCTGACATACAGTCCTACTACTGACTGTTTTTTTTTATAATCATATTTCGTTTCCTTTATTATACTCGTATATCGATTGCGACAAAATAACATAAGATAATGATATTATAATTTTATTTAAGGCAGTCAAGTCAGTAAGAAGGCTTCATTTGCTTTTATTAATGTAGATGATTATTAAAAAACTAGCAACCCGCTCCGGCTTCGCACGGGTACAAACTATACACCTAAACCGTCCTCATGAATCACTCTGTCTATTAGTGAAAGCCGCATAAAAATCCGTTCAGTAGTTTTTCAGTTTATCGCGAACAGACAGACAGACGCGGCGGGGGACTTTGTTTTATAATATGTAGTGATATGTAGTGAAGATTTTTATAATATGATTTTTTTTTCATCATTAGCTCAGCTATATGATATGATGATGATTCTAAACGCAAAAACCTCATAAAGTAATGAAAAGTAAACAGAAACACTATTCGTTCCTACAATTTTTGAGGGTTTCTCTCAATTTTATCAGGATCCCATCATCAGATTCTGACTTCCTTGACATGGGACCAGCCTTGAGGTACCCTATCTAACAAAAAAGAATAATCAAAAACAGTTCAGCCCGCCAGCCTTTCTGCCCCCGCTTTTTAAATCTCTGATATCTTCTAAGATATTCATTTTTATTATAAGTATGCTGTAAAGAACAATTTTGATCTACATGAAATGCACAACGTATCTAATGTATTTAATTGGATAAGGAATAATACTGTATTGTTTAAAATAGTTTGCTAAATAACCCATAATTTTTTGTAGTATGTAAAAGATAAAAATGGTTACTGTGGGTTATCCTTAGGAGATAAATATATACCATCGCGGACTTTTTTATTGATCTTTTTAAGATATACAATTCCGTAGTACATTAATTTGATCTATCTCGTAAGGTTTAGCCAGCGTTTGCAATGTAAGCGCACAAAAATATGTTTGTTACGACATGACATTACAAATCTTTGAAATTCTCGACATTTCTCTACACTAATATGCATGTATACTACATATAAACCTTCCTCTTGAATCACTCTATCCATTGGTTAAGACCGCTTGAAAATCCGTTCAGTAGTTTTTCCGTTTATCGCGAACAGACAGACAGACAGACAGACAGTCGTGGCGGGGGACTTTGTTTTATAATATGTAGTGATAAAGAAATCTATATATCACAGCTCAAGTTAACTAAACACACTTGGACGCACAGCGTGCCAAACAAATATGTTTGCATACTATACATACTTAATGCATACAATTGAAACTCTTTCGTACTTACCTATTAGATACATACATCGTTACAAACATACAGACATAATTATTTATACATAACTTAAATTTGCATTTGTTTTCAAATGTATGGCGAGATTGATGTGATGCTTAATTTTTTTTTTTTAATATATTTATTTATTTGAAAAACTTCACTATGTTACAGATAATAGTTTGGCAGCTTGGCTATTATCTGTAACATAGTACCAAGTTTTTAAAATAAATAAATAAATTTAAAAAAATATGCTGCTACTATTTAACTGTAGTATATGTTGTAATTCGAACTGTCATTATAATAATAGTCTATACCATTCATACACTCGAAATACATAACCTAAATTGAGTCAAGATAAGCTCTACATCCTACAAAATAATTGTTCAATATATAGAAAATAACCAAAACATACTTCCGTGATCAAAAATAGGCAGACGTAGTATACGGTTCACGTTCTGTTGTTTGGTGTTCAAAAAATCGGCATAGGTCTTACCTCTACAAGCGCTGAGTTCTGGGCAGTTAAAGGTTTTTAATTAGTTATTTAAAAAAAAATACAAATACCTAATTACTTATGAACTAACGTTTATTCTGGTATAAATTGTTTGTAAAAATAATAAAGTAGTAAAGAGAAATTTACAGCTATTACGGATGCTATTACGGTTTAAAGTACCTAGGTTTATGCTTTTGATTGTGTTTTTTTTTTCTACGTAATCCATACCACACGTATCAAATTTTGAGGCCACTATGAACTATATTACTATTTCAGATTAGATACATTATTATACTTTTTTCATTTTATTTGCTTAGTCGCTCAAAAAAGTGTCGTCGTGCAAATTATGTAAAACTTGCTTCGGCATTTTGACTTTGTCTATAAAATTAAGATAAGTGAGACCGCTATGATCTAAGCTAATAACTGTTGGTGTGGTGGTGTCGGTATTTTCAATAAGTTTAAGTGCACGGTACGTGTTTGGTACACGTGACGTGATTGAGTGACGTAACATCGTACATTGTACAACACTGATTTTGTGTATAATAATAGTACGAGATTTTGAATTGATTACTTTGATATTTGAAAATAAGTTGTCCTTACTGGCAGCCCGGCTTGCTCGTGATCGTCGCGTGTCGCAGCGTCAATGCTGCAATGGTAGGTAGGTAGATTATCTACTTACTGCTAAGAGTGTTCGCAACGATGTCAAACGAGTTATCCGCATTGATTTTCTTCAAACAATATTCTAATCTAAGGTTTAAGACAAACAAATATATTAGTTTGACGAAACTAATATCATATCTGTGGTTTGACTATTATTTTTACTAATATTTTTGTACATTGATGGGAATATAGTTGTTATCAGGTTGTACTAGAGCATAATTTGGCATGGGATACAAATATTACACAACGATGATCGAAGTGAAATTGACCTTGAATGGTGAGATGTTGCACGTACTTAGATCTGGTCGTATGTAATAATAAATATATTCGCGCAATATAAATAATGCTTACCGGATGTAATAAATAATAGGTAGTTTGATTATTTATAAGTAATAAGTTATTTTATCGGTTATCTAATATAACGAACACTCCTACCTGCTGATTACATACTAATTATCGCCATCTATTGGTTGCGTGTTTATTAGTAGGTAAATATTTTTTTCCATTCATCGCTAGGTGGCTCTAGCTATGCGGCATGCGGCTATATACCGCGCTGCTAGCGGCATCCAGCGCCTTTGTAGGCTAAAAAATAGTAGCCCGCGGAATTGCCCGAGTTACGAGGGTCGCATTTCGTTGTATGGGATGAGGTATCTGTACTAGTATAGTATTATGTTATCTGTGCCGTAACGAATGCCACAGATGTTCGTATGGCAACTGGGACCGACAGCTTAAGATGCTTTCTGAGGTATTAAGGAGTCTCGATGTGTTAAGAATGGTCACCCATCCTAAGACTGACCTGGCCGGTATTACTTAACCTTTGTAATGTGCTAACCTAGTGGTAACCGAGTAGGTAGGTATTATATTATGATATAAATTTAATAAGATGTCTTAAAATCTGTAATCCATTCTAGTTTTTATGATGTATATAACAATATTAGCCCAATAAAAAAAATAGGCAGTCATGGGATTGCTGACAGAAGTGAAAACGAAACAACGAACTTAAAACGTCACATTAGCAGGTTGGTAATTAATTAATAAGGACCTGACAATGTCTCTAGTGGAAATATTTATGTATGATTAGCATGAAGGTCACGAGTTCAGTGCTTTTTCTCCATAGCAAAAGTGCACAAACATGCCTAAAGAAGTTTTCACTTCAAAAACTTGCAACATGATGAATTCCCCAAATAATTTTGCTAATACCCTCTATCTATAGGCTAATATATGTTTTAAATCTAATCAATTTATTCCAAGTTAAATCCATAATTTTTATTGATTAGAAATCTCCCAGTAGCCTGTCTAGGTATTTAACTCTGCATGAGGAAGTATAGCTAGATAACTTCACACCAAAGTAATTTAAACTGCACAGCATCTCAGACGTGAGCCCTTTTCAGCCCTGTCAGATAGGCAGATCCTGGAAACAATTTCTGTCAACTTTGTAAAAGTGTACATAATTATTTATATCTAATAGCATTTATTAATTATTATTGAACTAAACTATTAATGACTTTAGAATTAATCTATCTTTAATCAAGTAATATATTCTCTTTGAGCCTCAAGGTATATAATTATCATTTAACCAAAATATCCTCACCTGAATGGAAATTAGGATCAGCTCCCATATCTAATAAGCATTTAACAATTTTGTCTTGTGCGTGGAAACAAGCATGCATCAGAGGGGTCCAACCGCTGTCCAGCTTTACATTCACTTCATAGTTTAACTCTGAAATTGTGAACAATCAAGGGTTGATTTTCTGAAGACAATTGAGCAATATTGTTGAATCATGTTATGGATATAAATTGAAAGGTATAGGGGAAAGCCCTTAACACCATTTTAACATTTATAATTTAATAAGTTTACATAGAAATTGAGATAATTATATTACTATGGTTAAAAGGTTAAGTATAAACTATGGTTGTATTAATTGTCTTCTTAATACTTAGTATAAAAATATGCCACCAGTTGCATGTAAGTGCAAGTGGTTATTACTACAACTACTATTTTCTAATGCCTACGAGCATTAATAAAACCATAAATAATTAATATGTAAGTTTACAATTCCACAATTGAAAACAATTAAGTATGTATGTAGTAGTATAGCTGTAGTTTTAACCCACTTTTAGTTCTGTATCAGCTGACTTATATTTTCAAAACAACTCGAGGGGAATATATCGTATACTACCAGGCCTAAAAGGCTGTAGTAGTGCAAATATTTTCATATTTACATATAAAAAAAGAATTGTTTTACCTGCTGCGACAATCTCTTCAACCTCCTTCAAGTTACCATTTATAATAGCGTCTTGCAGATTGATTTCAATCTTTTTCTTCTCATTTAGTTGCGGAGCATTATAATTCCTTGCCTAGAATAAAATTTTACGTTACATATCTTAAGCATAAAATTATTCAATTTTAAAGAACATTTATGGTATTTTATTTTTAAGTATTATATATTACCGGTCTTTCGTAGAAACCACAGTCATCACTGTCCGAATCATCATCCGAAAGGCCAGCTGGTCTAAATTGAGCCATAATTTGATATTTCTACTTATCAGATAAAATAGTTAAGATTTTATTAGTGGTGGTTAAGTAAATGTTTTTCATACTAATATTGGCAGTTTTTAAAGTAATTTGTTTATTAGACAAGGCATCGTGCGTCGTGCTTCTTCGAAACAAAATTCAACTTCCTGATCTGACAGCGTTGACAGTTGACAGTCTAAACCGCCGCGACAAAGAGTATACAAACACCCGCCGCGATCACCGCACCGGCCAGTACAGATAAAGTATAGTGAGAGAAAAAAAAACAACTAAAGCAGTGAAGAAAAAGTGTCCTGGTGGGATAACATTGGCTGTTACTGAACTGAAACTGGAACATGGCTATTAAGGTTTTATTTTATAGGTTTATTTAATAAAACAATTGAAAATGCAAATGCAATTAGTATAAACGAAGTTAGACATTTTAGTAAGTCCCAGAGTATATACCAGTTAACGTTTGGAAGTTAAAAAGGGCGGATAGCAGTTCTTGCCCAACTTCGGAGGGCCCAACAGAGCTTGCCGAAAGCTATATACGGGGATCGTACGGTCTATGGCGCTCTACGGGGCGCCAGTGTGGGCGGACACTTTGACGGCCGTTAATATCGCAATTCTGCGAAAACCGCAACGCGCGATGGCCGTCAGAGTCATAAGGGGGTACCGAACAATCTCCTTCGAGGCGGCTAGCCTATTCGCCGGATCCGTACCCTGGGACTTGGAAGCAGTGCTCCTTGCGCTGCAGTATCGGTGGGGCAGGGATGCGCTAGATCGGGGTGAGTGGCCAGTGCCTTGCGAAGTAGAGGCACACCGAGCACTTCGCATCGGGTGACGGGACCCGTCTAGGGTAAGACGGGTCGATGCCTATCGGGGGTTGCGGAAGAATGCAATTGCGATTTTCGCTCCCCTGATCATAGGCAAGTAGCGGAACACCGGGGTGGTTTTTAGTCGGTAAAAGTCCGACTGAGTCCGACAGACCCCTTTGCCCCCCCAAGGGCGGAGGACATCCATGAGGATCTTCAACCTCGTCACCAAAAAAGAAAGGGCGGATATCAGTAGGTGACTTTATTCTTCAATGAGTTATTACATGAAGAGGTAATCGCTGATGAATTGTGTCTCAGTTCACTCGTACCCATCTTTAAAAAAAAAAGGAGGTTATAGGAATCCAATAACTAGCGAGGAATGAAGCTCAATGAGTGAAAGTCTGGGAGAAAGTAATTGAGAGAAGAGAGAGAGAAAGTAATTGAGAAATGAGAGTGCGAACACAAAACCAATTTGGGTTTAAACTAGGGCGCGGGACAACAGATGCGATATGTACTAAACACCAACTATGCGAGAAGTACAGACGTGCGACTCATTACTACTCATTACGACGTAATATCGCTCTTTATGGACGATAGAGTCCTTCAAAACATAGGTAACTACCCGATTATGTAGTATGTTATCAATTAAAACTCCTCAAAGTAAACATGGTGTAAATCGACCTTTTATCGTTTTTCTGACAGACCAGAGGTTAATATAATTGTTATTAATCCGCAGCATAACAAAACCCTGTTCAGCAAGTAGGTAATATATTAATAGTTGGAAATGCTGGTATTTGACAATATTGGACAATTTTTTAATTAACAAAGTTGGTTTCTTAAAAATGTAATGTAATGTAATGTTAATCTAATCAATATCTACATATTATGATTTGTTATCATTTTTTTATTTACATCAAAACATGAAAGCTATAAAAAAACTAGATGTCTACAAGTCTACATCTGATAAAAAGATGCTGTTGCGTTATTTATCTATAGCGTAGTGTAATATGATAGTCATTGTTTTGTTATCATATTATTCTCTCAAGTTTGATAAATGGTCAATTTGGATTTCACTCTTCGAAGTCTGGTCGAACCCGTTTTAGATTGCTAGCTGTTGCCGACGAAATTGTGCTGAAACCACGGAAACCGTAATTTTTACCGGGATAAAAAGTAACCTATGTGCTATACCACATTATAATCTATCTCTGTGCAACATTTCATCAAGATCCCTTAAGCCGTTTTTACGTGAAAGAGTAACAAACATCCATCCGTCCATCCATCTAGCCTCACAAACTTTCGCCTTCATAATATTAGCAAGATTAAATTTATGTAGATTATGACATTCAATTCTAGTATTCCTCGAGAATAGTACTTTTTTTGGGATTAAAGGTACCCTCTGTCCTTTTCCTGTGCCCCTGACAAGGTGTATGTTAAATTTCATAATGATCGGTTGAGTAGTTAAGGCGTGAAAGCGTAACAAACAATGAAAGAAATGAACTTACATAGGCTGCACTAAAAGTATCGGGAATGGAATATTTCCACTATTCCTATCATATTAAAATCTTTTTAATTGAAAACTCCTTGGTTTTAAAAATCGAATACCATTTATTTATTTTAAAAAAAGATTCTCGGTCTTCTCACAAGGTCTTCTCAAACTTGTTTAGTCGTTGAGAAAATGGAATTGACTCGAGAAAATTCAAGGGCGATGATTTATTATGACTTTCGAAGCGGTTTAACACAAAACCAGTGTGTTGACCGGATGCTTTTGCATTTGGTGATGAAGCCCCATCCAAAACTACAATTTATCGCTGGTTTGCTGAATTTCAACGTGAATCACCCAAGAAAACGTTGATGCTGTGCGTGAGCTGATTGAGGAAGATCGACATGTGACATACCGCGAAATTCAGGCAAATTTAGACATTGGCATGAATCAAATACAAATAATCTTGCATGAACAATTAGGTGTAAAAAAGTTGTTTTCCCGATGGATACCGCATTTGCGCTGTGAAGAGCAAAAAGCGGCTCGCGTTACTTGGTGCGACAGAACTCTCGAAAGATTCCACGCAGGATCCTCAAATGCTGTATACAACATTGTGTCAGGTGACGAATCCTGGATATACGCGTACGAACCCGAAACAAAAAACCAGTCACGAGTTTGGGTGTTCGAAAATGAGTTAAAGCCACCCAAAATTGTTCGTTCACGGAGTGTTGAGAAAAAAATGGTGGCCACGTTTGTCTCCAAAACCGGCCATGTTGCGACTATTCCTCTTGAGGGACAAAGAACGGTTAATGCAGAATGGTAAGCTAGCATTTGTTTGCCACAGGTCGTTTCCG
Source organism: Euplagia quadripunctaria (assembly GCA_963859945.1). Classification (NCBI taxonomy): domain Eukaryota; kingdom Metazoa; phylum Arthropoda; class Insecta; order Lepidoptera; family Erebidae; genus Euplagia; species Euplagia quadripunctaria. Next base: position 13,245,774 of record OY982565.1, on the reverse strand, counting down.
AACTCCGTAAAGAGAACTGCAACCGCCGCATCATCCTCCATCACGACAATGCGAGTTCTCACACCGCGCACAGAACAAAGGAGTTTTTAAAGCAAGAAAACATAGAATTATTAGACCATCCGCCATACAGTCCGGACCTAAGATCTAATGATTTCTATACTTTCCCTAAAATAAAGAATAAATTGCGTGGTCAGAGATTTTCATCACCTGAAGAAGCTGTGGATGCCTACAAAACGGCCCTTTGGAGACCCCAACTTCCGAATGGAATGGTTGCATTTCCATCGTATGGAAAATGTGTCAAATTTCGCGGAGAATACTTCGAAAAGCAATAAATATATTTTTAAATACCTAGTAATGTTGTGTCACTTCCTTGGTTCCTGAAATTTTCAGTGTAGCCCTCGTATTACAATATTAGTATAGAATTACCTCGCAAAAAAGCTTCTATAATATTATCATGTACGTGGTCACACTGAAAGTTTTTAGAATAGGCCAGTAAGAAAAGCAGTCTATGAAAATTTATTTAAATTTCGAATTAGGAACTCTTTGGAAATCTGTAGATGTTTAATGATTTCTTATGTCATTTGTTTTTACAAATTGTCGGCAATTTAAAAGATTCTTTTTTTTTACTCTACCACAGCTCTACATAAAATCCTTTGACAGTTTGTCCTGCATATACCTACTTGACATTGGCAAAATTGTGGTAACTCCACAAAGCCACAAACCAAAAGTTGAAGTTGAAGTGTCTGTCGTGCATCGAAATGAATTTGATTAGAGAAAATTTTCGATCAATGATTTATTACGACTTTCGTTGCCGTCTTAGCTTTTGTAAAATCGTCATTTTTTATATCTTTTTTATTTGTAAAATTGCGTGTTTACAGGAAATACAACTAGGCATTTGAACTTAAAATGCTAAACTGTATCTGTATACAAAATTTCATCAAAATCGTTAGAGCCGTTTCGGAGAATCCTTGAAAAGTATGACGGAGGTGACTCGAATGCTGTATATGACATCGTCACAGTTGATGAAAGCTGGATATATTGTTACGAAACCGAAACCAAAAGACAATCTGCGCAATGGAAGTTTCCATTCGAAGATTTGCCGATAAAAGTAAAGAAGGGCAGACATCAAGGGAAAAAGAGATTGCCTCATTCTTTGGATTGCCTCATTTCCCAATAATCATTCTAGAAGATAAAAGGACTGTTACTGCAGATTGATATGTCCAGTCAATGTCTACCAGTTGTCTTGGAAAATGTTAGACAGCAGCGCCCAAGAAGCAGGATCCTCCTCCACCACGACAACGCTCCAGCTCACTCCGTCAGACGGACTATCGAATATTCGTCCATCGAAGGTGTAGAGCTAGTGAGTCTTCCTCCACACAGTCCCGGCCTGGCACCTTGCGATTTTTATATATTTCTAAAAATAAAAGATAAACTTAGGAATTCGTTTTATGAACCCTGAAGATGCCGTGGCTGCGTTTGAAAAAGGTGTGGAAGAGTTTTCCATCCGAGACCTAATTTGGCTTCAGTTCAAAGAACATTAAACAACAGTGGAGATATTTTTGTGTTAAAATAAAGTTATTTCTTTTGAACTGAAATGTGGTTCAATTACTATGCATCTGTAATCTGTATTACCCAACATCATCACCCTTTACCACCAAAGTCTGTACGCCTTATCGGTTTGGCATGTGTCATTCTATATCATCGAGTACCAAACGTGTATGCATTATTGATTACTCATAGATGGGTACAAAGCATTGGTCGATGTCATCGTATACCATGGCGTACCAAACATGTACGCATTATACTACATCCTTCAATAAGCCCCGAGATTACCTTGGAGACGGCGCATATTTATTTATTTTTTTATTTTTAAAGTACTGGCCATTAAAAATGATATGTATCATTTTTTTTGAAAATCGAACTATAAAATATTGAGTTACAGATATTTATGACGCTACTTTTGTAATTTCGAAAACAATGGAAAAACACGAGTTTTATGTGTTGATAAAACACTATTTTTTAATGGGAAAAACACCGTTCAACCACAGCAGTGGCATATAAAATGTTATCCGGAATCGTCTCCGTCTAACTAAACCGACCATTTCTCGGTGGTGTGCCGATTTCAAACGCGGTCGTATAGACACATGTGATGCTGAATGAAACCCAACAAAACTGAAGTGAAGATTTCAACTGGTAGTGTTTTCACTATTTTACATCAAAATTTGGCCAAGCTTTTATCCAAATGGGTGCCGCGATTGCTCATAATTGCTCAAAAACAACAACGTATCAATGATACAGAGCGCTGTTTGGTATTACTCAATAGAAATAAAAAGGATATTTTACATCGGCATCTGAGAATGGATGAAACATGGATTCACCATTTCACTCCGGAATCCAATCGGCAGTCAGTAGAGTGGATAATCGCAGCAACGGAAGCTTATTTTGGAGTCAAAGATAAATCGTTTTACACACATGGAATAGAAAAGTTAGAAAAACGTTGGAGGGACTGTATCACTGTTGTAGGCGAGTACGTTTATGAATAAAAAAATAATTTTATCAAAAAAACTATGTTTTAGTATTTAGTATCGGTACTTATTGAACCACGTATTAGGTTATTCATTGTAGAAGTCGTTATGTAGTTAATATGCTGCAATAGAACGGAATGACTTAAAAATGTGTTTCAGATTGATTTGATTAGAGTAATTTGATTATATTAGCTTAATCATAATATTAATACGTGAAGAGAATTCTTTGCACGCATTTTTAAAAAAAAATTGCGAACGTAGTAACGTGAATTTTGAAATATTTACAGTTTATATATAGAAGAAGTGCAGAAAGCTAAAAATTTAAACAATATGTCTTACAACTTTAAAAGTTACGTGAAAACGGCTTAATAAAATTACTCGCGTCCAGTATATGCGTTGACTGGGCATGGTAAGTAAGTCTATACAATAACAGCTCAAGTTATACTGGCCAATGAAAAAACCATGGTCGAAATTCGACCACCACGCGATCTCAAGTAAGAGTAATTATCTCAAACTCAAAGCTTAAGAAAAATGGTGTAGACAGCAAAATGGTTTCCAGATATTGTACATAGTCGTCTTTATTCAATCTTCTAAAATAAACTGCTTTTAGTATTATGGTATAATCAAATGAAAAATAGCATATATAATATTAAAGCAATTAAAATAACTGTCAGTATCACTATAAAATAACAGAACAACAATAGTAGCGCTATTTGCTAGAATCCTTTTGTAGTAGACGATAAATAATTACTAAATTCAATGCGAATTGTATATGTCAATTACAAAACCTTTGGAGTATCTGGATGAGTGGATGCCTACTTAAGTTTCAAAACAAAGCAATGAGTCTCAGTCAATTTGAAGAAAGACGAGTAAAAAGTCTGAAGTACAATTCACAAGGTTGGAAGTTATTCTCTGCGTCGAAAGGTAAGGATAATAGGCAACAGTTCCAATTAGACGACGAGGGCGTTTGTTAACATTTAATTAACGTCGGGGAGCCATTGTCTCGGTGGCATGGCAGACACCAGAGCCGCCGCCAAGCTGCGTCGCTATGTCTTGATGAGTTCCAGTCACAATGTTTCCAATTACAGCAGTTTTTTATAAACACAACTTTGCCTTAGTAACTGCAACAACAATGCATGATTGGCTTCATTTTTATGGGCACGTAAGATATAGTATGCGGTAAGGTGAGATTATTTTACTAATTTATTGCTTCGTTAGTTGGACTTCTTTTTTTAATTAATTAGTGAACATTTTAGTGCCAGGCATTTAAAAAACTATCTCATGTACATCTTTTAAAGGTTCGTTTAGTTGCTACTTTTTGCACTTACAATTAAAAGTTTTTAGTATTGTGTGGTAGCAAGTTAAATTAGCAAGCAGAAA